>JAVQJG010046528.1:0-11609 GCA_036024015.1 Craterocephalus amniculus
ATACAATACAATACATAATGATGCATAAATGAACCATCACTATCAGTAATGATAATAACTAACTAACTAATAACCAATGAGGTGATTGGGAACAACAAATCTAGTGGCAGAATTTTACATATGAATGGTGAAGTGAGAAGTTAAACATCCAATCTCCTGATTGACTGATGATGACTTTTCACTGTGTATTTATTGGTTTTTGCTATAATATTTTTGTGTATGTTTGTCTTCCCTAAATATGGTATTCTCTCTATTTCTTATTTTAATTTCTGTTCTATTTCCTGGTGTTGGGTGTTCTCATCCACATCTGTGTCGTTTAATGATGTTTTGTTAAAGGGGAATGAATGAATGGACAATAATAATTAGACCACCACTGCAACAAAGTTGTAGTGTTTGGAGTTACTTTGCTTCTGTCTATCCGTCCTGTTGGTGGCTGGTATGTCAAATAATCCCATCTGAGTCTGAACTTTATCCTTTCCTTGTTCCTGCAGGACGTGTATCAGTGGTGCGGCAGTGAGTGCAACCGCTTCGAGCGCCTGAAGGCCTCTCAGGTCGCCATCGACATCAGAGATAATGAGAGAAATGGCAGAGCGAAGGTGCACATGGTGGAGGAGGGAGACGAGCCGGCTGCAGTCATTGAGGTTAAACATATTCCTCGTTTTCTCCCCTGATGAATGTCACCAAACGTGAACCTCAAACTGGTTCTTCACAGAGCAAGCTCAATGTGTAATTTGATGCATTTCGCCTGCCGCTGAGCTAGTCAGCGTGGGAACGATAGGACACAATGCTGTCCTTTGAAAGGTGCCAGTTTTGTGCCATGTTGGCATTGCAAACACCTCTTTCACATTGAGAGAAGCCTAATGAGACCGAGGGGTGGGGGTTAGGGTTAAAAAGAACTCTAGGACAAAATCAGCTGTTTCTGCTGTCATGTCTTTTTCAGCAACATGTTACTTTAACCTGTGCTAACTTGAGTGAATCTCTCTGCCCGTTAGGCTCTAGGGAAAAAAACTAGCATCGCTCCCAGCACTCCTGATGATGACAAGGCGGACACTTCCAACAAGAAGAAGGGCGCCCTCTACATGGTGAGGAAGACCAGTTTTTAAAGAACAAAGATAGATAGAGCCTCATTCACAAACCATTCACTCATTCACTCTTATTTAAAAACTTGTTTTTAAGCTCTTACTACTCATTCTATGAACCAAGGATTGAGGAATATCTTCCTCATTTTTTTTTATCAGGATAAAATACATATATTAAATAAACAGCAAGTAAACCAAATTGGGGTCCAACAAATAGAAACCCCCAATTTTGTTTACTGGTTATTTATTTATTATTTGTGTCTTATTGTGTTTAGTAAAGTGAACTAAATATTTACCTATATTCACATTCAGGATGTTTTTTTTGTAGAAAATCCTATGAACACTAAGGAGTACATCAAATGAGTCATTTTCCAAATTCTACATATTATTAATTTTCTTACTTTTTTCGTTTTTTTTAAGATCTGTTGTAATTATGCTAAAGGTTTAATCTGTAATATTTTTATAGCTATTTTAGGGCCAGGACTTTTATTTGTAGGGTATGAAATTTTTTGTCTGACAATCCAAAAAACACCAATAATGCATCAAAATCCATGTTTTTACTCATTAGCATATTTAAGATTGATCTTTAAATAACCAGACAGTCTCCAAACAGGTACTATATTTTATATGTGGTTTATTTCCAACAGTGACATCAAGGTACTTTTATATAATCTATATCTCACTGTGTCATTATTTATAACTAAGTTATCACTCAAAACATGACAAGCAGGACAAACAGGTTTCAGTTCACATATTTATTCATTATTATTTTGATGATATATTTGTTGTTTGTCCTCACTTCTGTCTGTGTCTACACCTAGGACTTTAGTCTCAAGATCTTTTATGGACATTTTCGGGCATTTATCTGTAACTTCGGATCAGCTGGCTCTTTAGCTTACAAAGAAATTGTAATTAATAAATCTATGTGGAAAGACATAAAAAAAATTTGGATTTAAGAACATGAGTATGACGAAAGGTTTTCATGGACTTGAGAACATAATTAAGGAGATTTTTCAGAAGATATTGGTAAATGGGCCCAAAGGTTGGTAGAGTTATGGAACTAGCTCCAAAGTTCCAGGTTCACAGAAAAATAAAGAACTTTTCCCACTTTTGTCTTTTCACACGTGTGATAAAATCTGCAATAAAAAAAATTTTCAGGGTGTTCAAATTGATGCATTTGTATTTAATTTGATTGTGACAAACTCACCTTTTACCACTGTGTATCATATTTTATATATACAGTTTCTGAGAACTCTTGCATCACTTTTTTTCTTTATAGTAAAAACTATGTTAAATAAAATCTGATACTTGTCTTCTGCCCCCTGTTGGAAACAATAACAATGCAATAATGCACTACAATCATTTTTACAAATGACACAACAGTAAAAGGTAAATATGCAAAAGATATTCTTGTTGATTCTTCTACATTTTGTTATTAAGCCAAATAAAGAATTCAGATTTTCAAAAATTCCAATTTTAAAAAAATCTTTAAAAGGCTAAAGGGCAAGCTTTGAAGGGCAAAAGCTGGGCTTACATAATAATCTGGTGTAGTGACAACTTTTTTCCCTTTTTTTAAGATTTCAGATGCTTCTGGCTCCATGAAGGTGACGGCCGTGGCACCGACTAGTCCCTTCAAACAGGCCATGCTGTCTCCTGAGGAGTGCTACATCCTGGACAACGGGGTGGACAAGAACATCTTCGTATGGAAAGGTGCCAGAAACATCATGACGTCTACGATGAATCTGAAAACTTTGTCTCCTTGCTACATCACTAAGTAGTTTCTAACTACTTCCGTTGCACCATGTTTTAAAAAACTGACTGCCTCCTCATTCTCATCTGACTCCAAACAGGTCCCAAGGCCAATGCATCAGAGCGTAAAGCCGCCATGTCTGCAGGGCAGCAGTTCATCAAAGATAAGGGATACAGCAATAAGACGCAGGTAGAACTAACAGCTGAATGACTCAAGAAGACATCGGTAATTCCACGTCACAGCACAACTAACTAAGAGTTTGACTTGCAGATCCAAGTCCTTCCTGCAGGGGGCGAGACTACTCTCTTTAAGCAGTTCTTCAGTGACTGGAAGGACAAGGATGAGACCACAGGTCCCAGTAAGGCATACGCCATCGGCCGCATAGCCAAAGTGGAGCAAATTCCCTTTGACGCCTCCAGTCTCCACTCCAACAAAGCTATGGCAGCTCAGCACGGCATGGTGGACGATGGCAAGGGGAAGATCCAGGTAGGAGCGTGTTTAAACACAACAACATGCTCAGAGAAACAAGAAGCTGGGTTAACAGGTGCAAAGGGGGTGTCAGGTTGGACATGGCAACTTCTCAAATTTGGTAGATTGACAGGTCACTGGAGTAGGAATAGTTTTATGTGGCATATAGTTTATAAATAACCATAACTTGCTCAATATTCTTCTGATTTTCAAACCATTTGATTTGTTAGAAAGTGGTTGGGAAACTGTATACTTATGAATAATTCTAACCATGAACTTTCACATGAAAAAAAACTGTATTATGTATATCTATGATCCAGTCTACCCCCAGCGCTATAAAGTAAACCAGAACTCCCCCTACAACCATATCAAGCTCCACATATTGCACCTCCAACCACCAACTTAGCAAAACAATTTCAACCTGGTGATCCAGATTGTTTTTGTTAAGAAGTTTTATATCTCATGTCTCTAATGTCAGAGTTGGAGGGAGGAGGGTGATCATTTCCTGTCTCAGTATAGGATCCCTGAGAGGTCATGCCCACCCCCCGCTCCACTACTTTGTGTTAAAAAGGATTGTCGTCTGGTTTTCAGATCTGGCGTGTTGAGAATGGTGAGAAAGTGCCCGTGGATCCTGGCAGCTATGGTCACTTCTACGGTGGAGACTGCTACCTCATCCTCTACAGCTACAGGCAGGGCAGCCGGGAGCAGCACATCATATACACCTGGCAGGGGCTAAAGTGCACACAAGATGAACTGGCAGCTTCAGCGTTCCTCACGGTGAAGCTGGATGACTCAATGGGAGGATCACCTGTTCAGGTTAGAACTTGACCCACTCTAAACATTTTTAAACCCAGGCACACACATTCCACACCCAAAACATGAAGAAGTAGTAAAACCTGTATGCAGAAGAAGAAGCAAATATTATTTTTACTTAAAAAATTGTTACTTAGACAGAAAATCAAAAAACCTTTGGAATAACATAGGAATTTACCCGGATAACCAGCAGAGGGCAGTCTTTCATTGAGTTTCATGTTGACCCCCACAACACAAACAGCAGCACTGTTTCATAAACATGTAAACATGTATACAAATATTTATTACAACTTGACGCTGTTAGTGACCATCACATATCTAATTCATTTATGACAGAAACACTGAGCAGCTCATCTAAACCATCTAAATGTAGATTTATTAGATTTTTCTGTTTACTACAAAACAGTAACGTTTCATATCAAACATTTGGAAGTCACGCTACCATGGCAACAAGCAAAGGATTTTACATGTCTGAGCAACAAATGGTCATATTGTTGCAACATAATACAAATTCACATTCTGAGATCAGACTTTATGTAACCGCAACATTCAGCTACAGATTTATCAGCTCCAACTTCTGGTACCGGGTTGGACCCCTTTTATCTCCAGAACTGCCTCAATTCTTGGTGTGATGATCCAACAAGGTGATAGAAACCTTCCTCAGGGGTTTTGCTCCATATAAACATGACAGCATCACATAGTTGCTGCATCCATGGTGAGAATCTCCCGTTCCACCACATCCCAAAGATGGAATATTGGACTGAGATGTGGTGGCTGTGGAGGCCATTGGCCATTCATCTTCATTTGTATTCTGCTTTTTCAATTTTATGTTAAACTCCACTAGTTGAAGACATCTCCCCCTCTGGTGTGTTTAAATAACATCTCAGCCCCGTCCGTTCACAGGTGAGAGTGACTCAGACTCAGGAGCCTCCCCACCTGATGAGCCTCTTCCATGGCAAACCCATGATAATCCACAGCGGTGGGACGTCACGTAAAGGTGGACAGTCGCAGACCGCCGGCACTCGCCTCTTCCACATCCGGCAGAGCTCTTCCCGCGCTACCCGGGCTGTGGAGGTGAGCTGGCTGGCAGCAGGAGTTCATGTAGAGGAGGAGCAGACATCCTCATCATTCCTTCCTCTCACCTGCATCCTCAGGTCGAAGCTTCTGCGTCCAATCTGAACACTAACGACGTGTTTGTGCTGAAATCCCCGAGCGGTCTGTTTGTGTGGAGAGGTGTGGGAGCCAGTGATGAGGAGATGGAGGCGGCCAAGCATGTGGTGGGCTTTTTGGGTGGGAGTCCCAGTAATGTGTCAGAGGGCAAGGAGCCAGGTGGGTCTCTACAAATATTACTGATTAATGTATATGGCAAGGGTTAAATGTTAAATGTCTGATTGACACAAATTAAACAGTTAAGCTTGATTTGTCCCAAAAACTAAGTAAGTAAATGACCCAGCTGCAACTCGTCTGGTCTAGTTCTGATCAAACTTTAAAAGATGATGCATCCTGTTAGTGAGCCAAAGAGGCTATGATTCATTTCCTGTTTAAACTGAACACAAACCATGGAGCAAACAGCTTTGTATTTAATAGATGTTGTATTTTCCACCCCTACAGCTGATTTCTGGTCAGCTCTGGGAGGCAAAAAGGAGTACCAGACCTCAAAGAGTCTGCAGAGCATGGTCAGACCCCCACGTCTGTTTGGCTGCTCTAATAAAACCGGACGACTCATTGTAAGTCAGATCCGCGTTTGCATCCATATGGAAAGTATGTTAGTTTTATACTATATTTTATTCATGAATTATGATTCACACAGGTGGAAGAGGTACCTGGAGACTTCACCCAATCAGACCTGGCCACTGATGATGTCATGATCCTTGATACCTGGGACCAGGTAAGACAGCAATCATTCTTTGAGGCAAAGTTTAGTTTTTATTGGGTGTTAGATTTTTCTGCAAACTGTCAGAGTGAACGGGTGTGTCTTTTCCTGCAGCTTTTCCTTTGGGTTGGCAACGAAGCTAATGAAGAGGAAAGGAAAGGAGCTCCTAAAATAGGTTGGTGCTCTACAGGAACACTTCTAAAATGAGAAAAAAAAAAAAGTAAAAATAAAATAATTAAAATAAGAAAAAGATGAGTTAGTTAAATATTTTGAATATGTCCAACGTTGGGAAGTGGTTTTACACACATTGATTAAATAGTGCACATTTCTCAGCTCGAGTAAATAACAATGAGATTTTCTGACTTTTTCCAGGCCAAAAAGATCCCTGTTTGAATAATTACCCATATAGTAAATATAATAACTGGATGAAATAAGTAGAAAAGATTTTCCAAATCTTTCATAGGTGTCACCCACATACCCAGCTACAGTACTCATCCCTCTAATGCACTTACAAATGTGGCTCAGTTTAAAAGCGAAATGAACAGACTTTCCAACAGTATCAGGATAATAGTAGGCAGAGGTATTACCCTACAAAAAATACTCTGGGAAAACTTGCCCGCCTCACCAAATTATAATAAAGCTGGCTGGAGCACCTAGTAGAGCATTTACTTGTATAAAAATGACATTTCCCTCAGATGTTGGAGGTAACGTTGAGGGATAAATTAATTATCTTTGTTTAACTCCATTAAAAAGTCTGTTCTTCCCTCTGTCTTCTCCTTGTCTTGCAGCGAAAGACTATGTGGACTCGGACCCCTCTGGTCGTAGAGGACTGCCCATCACCACCATCAAACAGGGGGCCGAGCCTCCAACTTTTACTGGCTGGTTCCAGGCTTGGGATCCCAAGATGTGGGAGACAGATCCATTGGAAAGAATCCGTGCACGTTTCTGAACACAAAACTCTTCCTTTTACTTTAACTTTTTACCCATCCATCACTCCACATTGCCATTTCCCACCCTGCTCAAACCCAATCCCAAAGTGCCAATACCAATCACAGTTATCAGGTTTAATGGCTGCCATCATGTCTTATATTACGCTGCACTGCACTTCAAAAGGAAGATTGCAACACGCTAGGATCCAAGTGATGCGGTCCAGTGATTTGTTGATCTTTTACATCCAATGCTTCTTGCCTTTAACATCTCCAGGTAATACTAAAGACCTCCTATAAACATCCGGAGACTTCCTCTGCTCCTGTCTCTTTCTGTGGTACAGTTGTGTTAGGAAACAGAGAATCTATATTCTTTCTTTATGTCTCCATTAGGATCTAAGAGCTTATTCACTTGACCTACTTGTCTGTACGTGTCATGATGTCTTTGGTTTTGGAGGGTGCTACTGAACGCTTTCCAGAAGTTGCATGCTGGACTTTTTTTTTTGTATTCTCTGCTTATGCATTTTAAATGACGTACATGTTTGTTGCTTTTTAAATGACCCTGAAATGTTCATATTAATGGCTTCTAAATAAAACTCCAAATATTTTTAAAGAGGGTTTTCTGTTTTTATTTATTGTTATAAATTAAGAGCTTTGCTGTTCCTCACACGGTCTAGGCAACTAGGTTTGTGTTAAAGAAAGTAGAGCAGCATCTATATCCACAAAGAAATGAAGAATGGCCCATATTTTAAAGCATTTATATAATCAACACACCACTTCTCTTAAGTATAGATGCTAGGTTGAATATAATAAAACCAGTACAGTGATTTACAAATCTCACCAACCCATATTTTTATTCCCAGAAGAAAATGAACAACATATCCAGGGGAATATATACAGAGGTACTGTTTACAAAAACAAGAACTAGCTGTGACAACAAAGAACAACAAAATAAAACAGGAAACAATACAATTGACATAACAACCAGAAATTAAACAGACTGATATAGAAAACCAACTAAAACCCACAGATCATGACATTTATTAACACATATTACATTACTTATTCAGTTTCTTGTTTTAAGTGTTATGAAAAACATCCACACATAAAATCAAAATGTAATATTACTAAAGAAGTGACCTTAAGTAATCTAAAATATAATATATCTCTAAAATATCTTTCCACTTTGCAAGGTTCGGATGTGACAGATTAAGCAAATGAAAGTCCATCTAAACGTGCCTCTTTCTCAGTGTAACTTGGAGGTAGATGATGCTTTCAGAGATAATAATTTATCAAACATACCAATCTGAGGTAAACTGTCCAAGCAGATGATTGTCCACGTCTCTAATTTGACATCTGCCATAAAAATAAGAATAAATAGAAAGCATAGATATAAAATTGATCATAAAACTGAAAAGAAAAAAAAACTCTGGCGAGCTGAAAAGAAAATGTAGCTGTTCCCATTCTGAACAGTGAGTAAGAATAGATTCTGAAGGACAATCTGTTGGCATCTACTAAACATCTAACATGAGAGAGGACCCCCGAAACCTGCCTTTAAATAGCCCTGCAGGCTGTGCCCGCACAACAACGGTGGTGGAAGAGGCATTCAATGACACAGTAACCTGCATTACCAGCTTCTATAGCAATGCAGTGGCGCTCCACAGATCTTCCCCCGGTCTGGTGTTGGCTGTTCGGGGATAAAGCCCAGCGCTATTCGGTCATGTGATTCCAGTTTTTTTTTCTTCCACCGAAGTTGAAAGGCAGGAGCAGAGCGGTGGAGGGGGCCCAGCTTGCCTTCCTACTTGTCGTTGATGCAACGTTTTCGTCCCTTCTCAGCCACATTAGTGTTTGTTTCCCGCTCGGTATTTTATAGCGACATACATTCATTTTTTTCTTAATCGCCGCGATGGCGGGGGCTATTATTGAAAATATGAGCACCAAAAAGTTGGTGATAGTGGGAGTTACTCTGCTTTTGTTTCAGGCGTTTGCCTTCATGGTCGGCGGTTTAATTGGTAAGTTTTTTTCCTCCTTCATCCCTCACTTTTATCTCCTGTTTTTTAAGCTAAAGCTCGGCTGCGCACGCGCGTGCCTGTTGAAATGTCCGTAAACTAAAGCAGAAATGAGGGGGAAAGTTTTAAATGCTGCCGCTGTTTATCCACCTCAGGGAATGCGTAATGTTTTAACAGAGATACGACACGCTAACTTTTATCTGTATTTTTTAATGATTAATTAATTCTAATCAACCGAAACCTGCGCTTCTAAAAGCAGCTAAATCACTGCTACGATTCAAGGTGTTTTGTGCTGCCTTCAGGGAACAACCGCTGGCTTTAATTCCTTTCTTAATCTATCACAGCTCGTCGCACTTTATGGGTTAATTTCCTCATTTTTGTCGACACCATCGCTCTAAACTACACCCAGTCTTTCCTGTAAGTTTTTTTTCCCCCTCACTTCACTTGCTCCAAACTCAATGTCCCCCCTCCCCCCCTCTTCTCCCATATATTATGTCTGTCTGCCGTGCGGGGCCCCAGGCAGCATCTCTACCTTCCTCTCACTCCCCCCGTGTGTCTGCCCTTTTCCACGAATCCCTATCTCCCAGCAGTCTGAGCATTCATGTTCCTCATTCCCTGGTTGTAGTTGCATAGATACACAGACACACAGCTGTCAAAGTTGCATTTTTCCTTGAGGTCTGAATAGGAGTTGCTGTCAAGTTTCTTCAAATCCACCCACTCTTTCTCTGTCTTTCACACACAGTACTCTAACAGAGGTTGAGCTCTTGTGAAAGATGCCTGTCTTTCTATTGGGCCGAATCTGGAAACATCCAGCAGCCAGTCTCTTGTCCCTGCAGTCCCTCACACCCACTACAGTGCTGATAAATTAGCTTGTTTGGCTCTTTCCTGGCTGAGATGGTTTTAATGAAGCCAGATTCCTTTGTGTTTGCTCGGTAGCTGGGGGCTGCGGGGGTAATTGAGAAGAAAGGGGGTTTTCTCCCCTTGTTTCCCGACAAACCCAGGAACACGGCATGGGGTCAGCCAACTGAAGGGATGGTCATTATGATCTGGACATGCTGGAGGAGCCGGTGTGCTGCGGGACTCACTTGATAATTGAACTCCCAAGGGTTTAATTCTTTTTGATGCAGCCTGTATGGAGCTAGAATAGGGACAAAAGTTTAGTAGCGTACCCCGTCTTTGTAAGTGTTGCAACGAGTACAGGTACAAAAGAAAGCTACAAGTATGGGTTAATTCTGCAAGTCAGGAAATGCAGGTACATCTTACAATAATAAAAAACAAAACAAACATTTTTCCTAAAAACTTGTAAAACTGTTTTGTATTTATGATTTGTAAAGTTAACTTGTTCTTGCAGAATTAATCCATACTTGCAGACTGGATCTGCACCTTTTGCTTGTTGTATTCACAAATGTGGAAATGATGCAAGTTTAAAAAAAAACTTATTTCACTGTCCTAACTCCTTGTCTTTGTCCATTGCCACTTGGATAAAGTTTATTCCATGTTACACAGCCAAAATCTACAAATACAAATCATTATATCATTATATTTTACAAGAGTTTAATATTTTGTGAATTTGATTCCCTAAAATGGAAATTTGTCTCATGAAATGTAAATTTGTTTTCCTAAATTTGATTTAGTAATCTGTAGATTTGTTTCCCTAAAACATGAATTTGTTTCCCTTTTTAAATGCAAATTTTTTTACCTAAAACAATAAAATTATTTTTAAATTTGTACATTTTAGAATTTGTTAATGTCTTTTTGATATGCAAATGTGTTTTGCACTTCTCAGCCACCGTACTTATGTCCTAACTTTGTACCTGCTGGGTTTTAGGACCAAATCAAGTACGTATTAATGGCCATGTTTACATGACACTTTTAATTCAGAATTAAAGTTAATTTCGCTTTAAACAAATGGAAAATGACCATGTAAACACCTAACTCCTGATGCAAATGTTAATTTCGAATCAAACTTAATTCTGGATAAAGTGGCTGGTTTATTCAATTTTGAACTCCGAATTAGTTAATTCCTCTCTCATCTTTTATCATGGAAACCTTATTCCTGGAGTTCTGTGCATGCTTGTTTCCACGTCATGTCCCCATGGCGACCATTTACAGTGCATCCCGTCCGAAGACAACAGGCTCAAACCGAGTCTATTCAGGTGAAGGTAACGTAGCATGCTAGCGAGTAGCTGCTGCTTCATAACTAGAATCCAAATCAAGCAAAAATGGTTATCAGGACGTTTTCTCATGTTGTTGAAAAGAAACAAACCGTTTTTTAACTTCCGGTAGACGTACGTACGTTTCGTCACTTATGCCATCCAACCAATCAGAACCTTTCCCAACCCCTGCCGTTAAAGTGGAATGAAGAAAACGTGTTGTCCATGTAAACCTTCATTCAGAAATAATATTTCCATGTAAACCCGAAGGAGAAGATTTTAATTCTGAATTATTAATTCTGAATTATTAATTTCAAATGAAGAAACATCATGTAACCGTGGCCATTATTTTGTAAATGCAGCATCCATTTATTCTGTCTACTGAACAGATATGATTAGTAGGGGTGGGGCAATACATTGATCTGTATCGATACATCGATCGTATGGTCAATGATTCAATGATATCGATCCAAAATCCTAATATCGGACAAAAATCGATAGAGTAACCAGTTATCAAACACACTTTTATTTTGAAAAT
>JAVQJG010046547.1:0-15737 GCA_036024015.1 Craterocephalus amniculus
GTTATTTGTGATATTTTTACCATTACATGATAAAAGAAAGAAAAGGGGAGTAAAACTTTTACCCACAACCACCACCTGCTTTATGATTTCATTAGATAGTAACTCAAAGTGCCCACTAGAGAGCAATATTCAGCCTGCAGGATATTAATTTGAATGCACATTCTGTATAGTTTGGTGGGGGAAGGTGAACAGAAATCACAAGCAACTACCCTGATAGTTTTAGTTAAATTTTTGCTTGCTGTGGTAAGATAAGCAAACTCACCTTCTGCACATCTCCTCAGTAAACTGAGTTTGACGGCATAAAATCACTCCAGTTTTTTGTGTGAGTGATGAAGGTGCTAGAAATTGCTCTGTAAATATGACCTCATCTTTTGCACTTCAGTCTTAAAACCACCTAACCCGTGCAATGTGACAAATATGCTGATGGAAGTAAATTGGAAGTTTTCCTCTCGTATCTTCCTGTTACAAAGGTAGGATACTGGCAATGTTTCTGTCTGCAGTTAACTCTGTAGTTGCACATGACTCCGCCAGAGAATTGGGGCTGCTTGAAAGAATGTATAAAATGTATAAAATCTTGTAACCCAACAATGAACTCATGACAAGTTAAGTACATCTGCCATTTTAAAGGTTTATTATTATCTATTTATTTATTAACCATAATATTAATAAAAATAATAAGATAGACATCAATATGTATTTATTGCGGTACATTTAACACAAGTTAACTGAAAATCCAGAAGCTGTGTAAAAATCTAAGGGCACTGATTCAGATGCAACAATCAACTCGTTTTTGATGCAAAACAAGTTGAATTTGGAATTGAATATTAAAAGAACAAATGATACACAGATACACAACTTTGCAGACTTAATCTCTTATATCAATGAAAATGACACGCACAGAGTTGTCTCCTAGCAACTCTCCCAAAGCTGTCATACTTTTTAAGTCTGTTTTAGCTGTACTGTATGAATTTGAACATTTTACACACAAACTAAAGCCTTTGGAGTCTCAGATGGAAATCTTTGATGTTTTTGTAGTTTCTCTGAGCAGTGCATGGTCTGACTTCAGGATGCTCTTACTCAAATGCCAAACCCTGGGACAACCGGAATGTTTTCCACTTAATGAATGATCTTTCTCTGAATTCCTTCCCTATTTTGACTCAGTTTTATGTATAATAAATAACCATAGTGTAATATGTTGCTCATCTGTGGCAGTATTGACGTCATTTTAAAAAAGTATTTTTTTTTTGAATAATGTTCCAATACCTAAAATCAAATTGAAAGAGGTGTGCTTTCTTTTTTACATGACTGTAACTAAATGAAATCATTCAAATTGCCTGATTGTAGCAGGATGGAGTACATCCAGAGATAGAAACACACAAGCCCTGATTCAGATCACTCTGCCTTCACTCCGTCTTCACCCGCATGCAGGAGTTCCAGCTAGACTTTTTTATTCCTGCTGACTTTGTGTTTTTCTCCCTTGTGTCAGTTTATTGCCAGAATTTTGCCACCAGCTTCAAAGAGAGCGAAATGAACGCCATCGCAGCGGACATGTGCACCAACGCCCGGCGTGTGGTACGGAAGAGCTGGATACCCAAGCTGAAGCTGCTGATGGCCGAGAGCGACGCCTACTCCGCTTTACTCCCCGACAGCGTCAAGACAGAGGAGGACACCCTCGGGGCGGACCACGGCTTCGACCCCGCCTCCCTGGAGGCCACCGGCGGAGCCGGCATGGAGTCGGGCGGCTCTTCGGGTGAATCTCTGCCGGGCGTGGGCGGGGAAGGAGGACAGTTATTTTGAACATTGAGCCCCGGGGAAGGTTGAAGCTCATTGACGCACATACCAGTATTCCCCAGTCGTGCTTGCCTCCTCACTCTTTGGCCCATGCTGATCTCTCACATCTCAACTGCCTGTACTACACCGCTACGGGCAACAGCTGTTACCCTGATATAACCAGGATGTAAAAAAAACAAAAAACAAACAAACTTACAATATTTGCTTTATGACTATAAAAAGGAGTTAGCTGAGGGACAGGAGAGTTTTAAGAGTGTCTGGCCTCTGCCTCCCCTTGTCTTTTTAAGATGTGTAAGTGCATATTGAATACATTTCCTGAGGCGCAGGTGGTAGAGGGAGCCACCAGTGCAGCCTGAGGAGGAAGGGATGGCTGGATGGACAGGACAGAGATAGAGCTAACGAGTATAATGAATGTAAGTGTCGCTGGCATTTTTCCTCTATGCAAGCCTGACGACTTGTGTTCCAACCTCGGGGAAAGGAACAAAATCTCAAACAAAAAAGGAAAAACATTAAAACAACTTAACACTACTTGCTCTTCCTCCCCTTACATCTTCCTCTCATCACCCTGCGAGTATTCTTCGACCCACCTCACCGTTTCTACAGAGCAGAGAATCTCACCTGGGTGTTTTCACTGTGCCGTGACTCATAGAAAACGATCTCATCCTTCTGTTTTTCTAAATTTTCCTCTTTTTTCTTTTTTTTTTTCTCGCATGTTTCTCTGTGACCTGAAAAGTGAGAGGAGGAGAGCTTTTTACCAAGATGATTGTAAAGAAGATTTAGGGGCAACAGGTAATTAAAGATGGTCATATTTTTAGAAGACAAACTATATTTATACAAGCGCCCATGCCTCGAGCGGTGTGAGCAAAGAGAATGAGAGGGATTGCTTTAAAATCTCCGTGTTCAGCTTTTAAAGAAAGAGCTCTTGTCAAATAGGGAAAAGTGCTATTTTTGCAGGAATATAACAAAGCAGTCTTATCATAGGAACCTCAGTGGTTTATTTTTATTTTACAGTGAAAACGATGGAATAAGCAGTCAGACTGCTAAATTTGCCGCGTTTCATCCTCCGTTCACTGGCTTGAGAGAAGCATTAAGACTGTTTGACCTGGCTTGACTGTGTCTGTGATAACCCTTTTTTGTTAGGTTGTGACCTGCAACATTTGCCTCATTTGATAAACAAACTAAAGAAAAAAAAAAGAAAAAAAACACTAGCTCTCAATTTTAAAGATTACTTGTAGAAATTTAAATGATCCATTGATCTGACGACTCAGCTTGCTTTGTCTTTGTGCAGAACCGAAAGGTCATTAACTGTAATTGGATAATAGGACGTGCCTTTTAATTGAAACCAGTAAGAAGAAGCTGATGGGGTGCAGTGACGTTGTGAGGATATTTCTTGAAGTAAACCAATTATTTTAATGGTACTATTCCTGTGTGTGCCACGTAGTTCTTTCTCAAGCCTGTGTTGTGTGTCTTCGATCTTTTGCACCTCCTTGATGTTGAAAATGGAAAAAAAGACTTTTATTCTTATTTTATTTTTTAGTTTGAAATGATTTTTGCACCTTCTGTGAGCGATGGAGTGGTGGTTTCTGCACCTTAATGAGAAGAACCAGTGGTTCATGCACCTTTTTGAGAAACGCTGTGTAGCAATGAAGCCCTTTCAGGTGGAATTTGTCATCCCTCACCCCCATCCCTCACCCCTTCGATTCCTGCCTGTGTTTCTTATATAAAGGTGGCACAAACTCCTACTGTAAATAACCAAGAAGACTGTTGAGTTAAATCCCAAGTGTTCTTCCTTCTGTCGCTGGAAGTGTCTGATTAAGAAATGTAAACGGATGATCTCTTTTTTTCTCTCTCGCTCTTTATGTTAAAGCCTTTTGAATGCATGTTGACCTGTCAAACGTGGGACAGTACAGGAGACTCGTTCCTATTGCAAATGGATGAAAGTGGAAGCGGTCTGGGTCTGACTTGGAATGTGTCCTTAACCTCAAAGGGAGTGCTTTCTCCCTGCTATAAGGCATTTATAACAAGGTTCTACTCTTCTGGAGACAAGCAGGAAGCAGATCATGCTTCTCTTTCAATGCAGTGTAGTCTGAAACTGTCTATTTTGCTGAAAACATAACAAGGCGCATGATATTACATATATTATGACTCAGCATATTTTTCATCATAGCTCATAATTGACTTGAAGGTGTGTGGACAGATTAAAAATGCAGTACCTTACGAGCATTCAGTAAGGACAATAACTAAACAACCTCAGTTTTGCATTTGATTGTGGATGCCACGTGCCACCCCTCCCTGTAGTACCTCTCTACAGACTGTTCTGTGCTTCCTGTCCTTCATGCAGCATGCCGTGTTTCACTTCTACAAGTTCAGTCATGTGTTTCAGAGAGAGGCAAAGCAGCGGTTTTGTTTCCTCAGTCTGATCTCTCATATGCATATTTGATTTGTTTATTTGCTGACAAGAGTTAGGTTTTTTTTTTGGTTTTAAACTATTTGATTTAGAATACAACTGCAGAAATTTAAGTAATGAACTGATCTCATAGTAACCATTGCAACACCGTGACCCAGTGAATGACTTGCACTCTTTTTTCTGAGTCATCAGAAGTACAGCAGCCCAACCCAAATGCATCAATCTCCACACAGTACACACAGCATCTTAATGGGTTTTATTGCACCTCACAAATTGATTTATTGTTGGCATCAGTTGAACAAGTCAAGTGGGAAAAAGCATGGTAACTGTTACATGTTGAAGGTTTGGTCGGCTGTCAGAAGGCCCTCGCTCACAACCTTCTTTGAACCACGCTTCACCTTCATTGTGTGTTGGCCATGTTACTTTTATGCTTTCCTGTTAGCCCATTGAAACGCGTGTACCTTTCAACATGCGTGTTTACACTTCACAGAACATATAGACCTACACACTTGAATGGATAAGGTGTGGCACGGCATGAGGAGTCTTTTGTCACTAAACAGTACATATATAAATATGATTATATACATGTATAGATAAATACTGTATATTATATATAGACACACACATAGAGATCAGATTGTTTGTTGTGCACTCGCAGCATGAGGTGTATATTTACCCAGAAACGGCGCTTCTCTACAGCCTGTGCAGTAGCCCGGTCTGCCCACGTCTTTGCCCTCTGTAACCCTGTAGCACAGTGGACCTCCTGTACTTCTCATCCTCCTTCTCTCTGTGTTCCAAGTGCCAATAACTTTGTGAAAGCCCTGTAACTGTGACCCAACATTATCAAAGGTAATTGCACATTAACGACTGTAAAATAAAAAAAAGCAAATCATAGAAAAAAAACATGTCAAAACATGGATTCAATAATGAATATCTTAATAAAAAAGTTTGTAACAATTTTTCTCAGTCTCTTCTTTATCTGAGATTTCTGTTTCTATATTTTAATTTACTGTCATCTTTGCTTATATTCACATATTATTCTTGTGTACATTTTAAAGGTTTAATTTAAGCAAACACTTCATAAACCTACAGATTAAAAAGAACCTTGCGTTTCTTCCTCCTCATTCACACTTGGGTGCTCTCACCTGGCAGCTGCCTCGTATGAACTCTTCTCACACAGCTGTGTTGGCCTTCATTTGATTACAGTTTTGCTTTCACATGAGATACAGCACTTTGCATGCGTCGCACAAGCAGATGTCTCATGAGGCCATAGATAATGAACATATTGTTTATGTGTTATAAATTATGTTGTATTAAAGATAGTAAATTCATTTTCATTTCTGTCTGAAACCTGTATGTTATCCTGCTGTAACTTCTTTTTTTAACCACTTAATCCTCCTGTTACCTTCTAATTCACTTCAGTGTTTTATGTTGCGAGTTAATTTGACCCCAATGATTGAAACCTAAAAAAAGATTTATATTTCTTACCCAAATTTAATGTCATGCACTTTGTTTGTCAACTACCCCAATAGCCCTGCAAATAGAACATTATCCCCCATTTGCCCTTCTTATACAGCCTAATGCCTGTTACAAAGAATTATATAGCTCTCCATAAAATCTCACTGACTGGGAAAAATATCTCTTATCTCTTATTGTTTCAGTGGCTATATAAGTGATTTCTTAGAAAAAAAACATCTTTCTGTTTTCTGTATTACAGAAAATGAATGAATTTTCATCTTTAACATTTGGAATATAAAGCTACTTCTGTTCTCAACACAAAAACCTCAATTTCAAACAATTTTGAACAATAAAACATCTTCATCCTAACATACTAAAGAGCATATAACAGTTCTCTATAAACAAAAAGGTATATCAAAATAGATTTGACCGTTTGGTCAGGGACTGTTCTACACGCTGTATGCAAATAAGTGTGTGTATGTCCTTCGCAACAGTTATAGCAGCTTTTGATGCTCTTGTAAGGCCCTGTCTTGTCTAGGTAAGTAGGTTTACTAACATGTAATCCAGGTCCTCCAGTATGTAAAAAATGATCACATACAGTATAATGCCTTGAGCATTGAGTCCTATAACAATGTCAAGTACCAACCTCATGGCCTTTTTATTTTTAGGAGCTACTACCCCCAGGTATCTTTACAAGAACCATATTTTCTTGCCCCCACAATGTGAGAAAGATCAAAATGCTTCAGATGTTTTCTCCTCTCACCATGTAGGGATACCAACTGTCAGGGGTTCTCATCGTACTACAGATATTGTAATATTATATTAATCTGTTTCAATAATCAACAGAGGTTTTTTGACAAAAGTCATGATCAAGATAAAAGAGTGAGAGGTTGTTTCTTTGTGACAGCCCAAGGAGAGTCTACTTCAACTCTTGCCTAATGGCAGTTAAGTTTCAAAAACTGGGCTATAATCAGTGGGAATTTGTGAAATGTTTAATGCATTTAATCGACTGTTTATTAGTAAGTGTGAGCACCAATATAAAAGTATAAACTTTGGCACTTCACTGCACTTCAGGGCAACTGAATGCTCCAGGTGTGCTCATAAAATGCAAAGGAGGAAAGGCATCAGTGATACGAAGCAACTGTCAATCTGGGAAGGGTTAGAGGACCATTTGCCAGTAATTTGGATTCCATCATTCTACTCTGAAAAAGATCTTTCATGAGTTAAAAACATTCCTATTATTATTATTATTATTATTATTATTATTATATTTATTACTATTATTACGAAGATAAGGGTCATCTTTATTGGCCAAGTATATGAGCACATACAAAGAATTTGACCCTCACATACTTGACAAATAATAAAATCAAATCAATAAATAGAAGTTACTTAAACAATACATATAGACATAAAAAAGCGAACATAATTTAACATTACGTAACAAAGTTAATGTACATAACATAGCATAGTATAACTTAGGTTAAAGTGTGATCAGTGTAGTGCAATGATGCATGCCTGGATCTTATGTATAACAGAGTTTTTATTTACAGCTATGTACAGCATATAAAGTGTGCACACAGTATATACAGGATGTGTTTAATTGTATGTTTGTGATTTATAGGAATGTTTTATAGAGGTAATGTTTTTATGTTCATGAGTCAACCTGTGACTGGTTTCAAATGTTCATCAGAGCATCAGCCTGGAAAAAGAAACCGTTCTTGTGTCTGGTGGTTTCGGTGTACAGAGCTCTGTAGCGCCTGCCAGTGGGGAGGAGGTGAAAGAGGTTATGTCCAGGGTGTGACGGATCTGCAGTTATGTTGTTAGCCCTTTTCCTGACTCTTGACATGAACAAGTCCTGAAAGGAAGGCAGGTTGGCACCAAAGATTTTTTCTGCAGTCCTGATTGTTCTTTTTAGGGGGATTGTAGAACCCAGGAACCTGAAACTTTCCACAGCAGACACAGCGTTGTTGTGATTGGAGAGGGGGAGACTGTGTTATCTCCACAGTTTTGAGCGTGTTCCCGTCCAGGTTCCGATCACACCAGAAGACCAGCTGTTCCAATTCTCATCTGTATGCAGACTCATATCCATCCCAGATGAGGCAATAATAATAATAATACTGATGATGATGATAATAATAATAGTAATAATAATAACAACAACAAGAACAACAATAATAATAATATAATTATAATCATAATAATAATTAAAGCCGCAGGCGGCGTTGGAGGCCCTCGCACCTCTGGGGCCACTCGGCCTATTGCACCACCACTTTTTTCTAAAATAAGCATTGCAGCATTTCTCAGGTTTTAAACACTTGCTGTAAAAAAACTTAATTTGGCTAAAACTAATCACATCATATGAGCAGACTCTTCATACAACTTTCAATAACAGAACAATGATCTTATACACAGCAGAAAACCTCACAGAATGGCTAAAAAAAAGAAAAGACTCAAGCATTAGAAATGAAAGGGGTTTTCATGTCTGAATGAAGAGTTTGTCTTCACCAGTGAACAGACTTGATTTTGATCTAAGCCAAATGGAAAGATTGATAATACAACCCACCGTCAACACAACTCGTAATACCAAATTTTTAATGTATGTGTGTTGCAAAGAGTGCTGTACCACGAGCAGAGAATTTATTACTAACATGTTAAAATCCTGTGTATTTGTGTATATGTGTGTCAGCTGGTGCACATCTTCATGCCTAGGGACAGCTGTCCGGACCAAAGCCTTTAAGGGGATGAAATCCTGCACCTCATGGGGTCTGAGTGTTAACACATGATGAAAAGGGAGTGAGTCCAAAAAAAGAGTAAGAAGCAGGGAATATACAGAAAAGGGGAAAAAAAAATTGAAAAATAGTTTTTAAAAAAAGAAATCAGAAATTAATTTTACTTTGAACCTCCATATGTTTACAGCTATATATGCTGTTGACAATGCTACTTATCTTTTACTGTATCAACCAATTAAAATTAAGAACTACGGAAATTTTAATGCTTACATGATATAGCTACACTTCACAGTCCTGTCTCTCACATATATGGCCCAATTCTAACCGTATGTCTGAAGCTGACAACTATCAATGTATGCAAAGCAGAAACAAGTTGCCTTGATTTCTTTTGTTAGAGCACCACCCAGTGTTTAAAGTTATCCTAGCAGCTTTCATTGCAACAAGAAATTGAAGAGTACAAACAGCTTGATAAAAAATACAGCAACAAAAACAACTATAAAAATTAAGCAAAACATTCAAATTCAGGCAAATTTGGGACAATGGTCCTGTTAACTCCTTTGAATGGAAAATGCAAAGCATTAAAATGCTGAACAAAACTGACCATCACACTGGATGACTCATATATAGCTTAGAATATACAAGAGTTTGAAGGGAAAAATAAAACCCTGATGTATAGCTACTAGTTCATTTTTGTTTAAGTATTTTTGGCTGTTTCTGGCCTTTATTTTTAACTGTGTGGTTGACAAAAATGGATTTAGGGAGAGCAGCAAAGCCCCAGGCCTGAACCTGAGTTGACTGCATCGAGAGGCTATAGCTACCCTCTTAACATTTTGGGTCATATAGGACAGTGGATCCTATCTTCTGTTCCTTGAGGACCCAATTCATGCTACTACCAGAGACGGTGGACTTCCCCACCCTTCTCTTTGCCATCAGCACACTTAAACCATGTTTGTCTTCATGCTTTTATTGGATATCCTCTAACCACAAATGACACTCGGCTGAGTACTATCCTGTCCTTTGATCAAACCAAAGTAAAGGTACTATCAATAATAACCCTTACTATTTTGTCCTTTAGGGAAAAATCAACTGCGCTGTAACTCTTTCAGGAAAATGTTTTCCATTAATAAAATGGTACAGGAAAAATCAAGATTACCAGGATAGACATGAAATACCACTGCACCACTACTCCATTGTGGCCCAGTGACCTCAGTTAAGCACTAGATTTTGATAAACCCCATTCATTCCTCAAGGCGCAAAGGTTATGTTTTCGCAGGTGTGTGTTTGTCTGTCCGTTCGTCTGTCTGTTAGCAACGCAACTCAAACAGTAATGACTAATCTTGATAAAACTTTCAGGAAATGTCCTAAAAGTTATAAGGAACAACTGATTAAATTCGGTGGTGGACAGGTGTCGTGCCAAGGCATCTATCCCCGGCAGAATCTGTATCCCTGGGGCAGGAGCAAGCACAGTCATTCAGCATCGTATGATCGCCTTAATGCTGCATTTCGCCACATACACAAGGGGACAGTATACAAGTATACATCGCAAGTGCTTAGTTTTGAAGGCTTGGGTTTAACCCGAAATGCAATTTCCTTAAGCAAAAAGAATACTTAGTACCAGAAAGCATTTTTATTTAATGTATTTTAAGGTACCATGACAATAATCATGATGCTGCATGCAGTCTATCATGTCCTCTCTCTGTTGTCCTTACACAATAGTGTTTTACACATATCTGACCATATTTTATAACTTGAGTAAATGTGGAGAAGTTTATACTTTCTTCACAAAAAGTTGGAAGCAGACTTTTTAGTCTACCATAATCTGTGCCCACTTTCAGTATAGATTATATTTCATCCAACCATCCTGTGTTTTCACTTATATATCAAACCTAATTACTGCAGGAAATATGAGGACGCTTGGCATTAATATACCAAAGATATATAGCTGGCACACCTTCTAGCAGACTGAGAACAAGTATTTCAGGTTTAAATTATAACTAATGTCTCCAGGAAACATGAGCCATTCATGTAATCAATTACAGAAGTTAGACAGGTATATGGATTCTGGCAGGCATCATGTCTCACCCTGCAAGAATCTGTATCCCTTTCTTTTAAAGCTTGCAATAAATTTAATCATCATTTATTTTTTACTATTGCCAAAATTAAATGATGATTAAATATTTTTTTGACTATTATTTATTTATTTATTTATTTGACTTTTATTTGTCGTGACATCTGGGCTGGAGAGGTTTCCTGCTGTCCCTGAATGCATCCTGCTCAGCTGATTGCTGATAGCCTCCACCTGGGTGGCTCCTTATTTAAACAGCAGCACTCTCCCTTATCCTCTGCCAGATCGTCAGAGCTTGATCCTGTGCGTTTCCAGCTTTCAAATTGTATCCTGAGTTTCACTGTGCATGACCTTTTTTTCTGTCCTTGGATTTTTGATACCTGCCTGCCCCAGCCTTGTTACTT
Source organism: Craterocephalus amniculus (assembly GCA_036024015.1). NCBI lineage: Eukaryota > Metazoa > Chordata > Actinopteri > Atheriniformes > Atherinidae > Craterocephalus > Craterocephalus amniculus. The sequence continues at coordinate 10,858 of JAVQJG010046547.1, forward strand.
CCTGTCTTGTGCCCTTCTGGTTTTGGACTCTGGATTGTTTTCTCGAATTGGATTGAGGATTTCAGACTGGACTTGTTTCTCCCCTGACTACCATTCTCAACAAATCCATAAGATACCTGGTACGTCTCCCCATCAGCAATTTTCACCCTGAGCTTGTGTGTCCAAGGAAACTCGCCTGTTGTCTTCTATCTCCACTGCAGAGCCGGCTGCCTCTCTAACTGGGCTTACCTTCATCAAGACTCAAACTCTGTGCAATAAAGCTTTACCATCACCAGTTCGGAGGTTTCTGAGTTTTCTGTGGGTTCAGGCTATTAAATCATTACAGGTATTTGTTGCTGATAAGGATCATAAAACATGCTTCAATTTTTTTTTTATAAATCAAAACTTTTTAATAACAAACTAAAAGACTGAACTGGGCAAAATGTAAGTTTAAAATTTTCGTTTTTAAACAAAAGTTTACATCAACTTTTTTTTGTTCAAAACGAAAATCTTAAACATACATTTTGCCCAGTTCAGCCTCTTAGTTTGCTGATAAAAGAAATGTTTGACAAATAAAAAGTTTACATCAACCCCTCATTGGGCTGCTACCTTATTGTGGTGGAGGGGTACGAGGGTTCTGTTAATCCTAGCTGTTATGTTGTCAGGGGGCTTTATACCCCTGGTAGGGCCACCGAGTACAAACGGGTGTCTAGGGGAGGAACCAGACAAAGTGTGGCCCAAAGACCCCTATAATGGAAAACCGAATCAGAGCCATGTTTCCTTTGCCCGTACGCGGGTAGCCAGGGCCCCCCTCCTGGAGCCAGGCCTGGGGATGGGGCAAGAGGGCGAGCACCTGGTGGCCGGGCTTTGGCCCATGGGGCCCATTTGGGCCAGCCTGAAGTGGTAACATGTTTGGATTACTCACGCTTTTTGGAGTCCTTGGAGGGAGAGTTGGGGAGCACTTTATCCAGGGACTCTCTCGTTCTGCTGGGGGACTTCAGTGCTCACGTGGGCAATGACAGTGAGATCTGGAGGGGCGTATTGGGAGGAACGGCCCCCCTGATCTGAATCCCAGTGGTGGTCTGTTTGACTTCTGTGCTCATCATGGATTGTCTGATTGTAATGAGTGTCCATACATGCGCCTGGTACCAGGACTCTCAAGGCCGCAGTACACGATCGACTTTGTAGTCGGATCTGCGGCCACATGTCCTGGACACTCGTGTGAAGAGAGGGACGGCGCTTTCAACTGATCACCACTTGGTGGTGAGTTGGCTCAGATGGGTGGGGAGGATGCCGGTCAGGCCTGGCAGACCCAAATGTTCAGCCATATCCCAGGGGGGTGGGGGATATTGAGTCAGAGTGGGCTGTGTCCCGTGCCTCCATTGTTAAGGCGGCCAGCTGGAGCTGTACCCGTAGGGTCGTTGATTGTCGAGGCGGCAATCCCCCAAATAGTTGGTCGACACCGGCAGTGAGGGATGGCGTCAAGCTGAAGAAGTCATATTGGGCCTTTTTGGCCTATGGGACTCCTGAAGCAGCTGACAGGTATCGGCACGCTAAGCGGAGCGCGGCTGAGACAAAACCTCGGGCATGGGAAGAGTTTTGAGAGACCATGGAAAAAAACTTCCATATGGCTTCAAGGGGGTGTTCTGGTCCACCATTTGACGGCTCGGGAGGGGGAAGCAGTGTCCCATCAACACTGTGCAGTGGAGATGAGGAGCTGCTCGTCTCGGCAAGTTGTCGGTCGGTGGAAGGAATACTTTGAAAACCTTCTCAATCCCACTAACATGCCCTTACAAGAATGAGCGGAGCTGGGGTACCCGGTGATGGACTCTCCATCTCCGGTACTGAGGTCATTGAGGTAGTTTGAAAGCTCCTCAGTGGTAAGGCCCTGGGGGTGGATGAGATCTGCCCAGGGTTTCTTAAACAACCCCACATCCGGATGATGTGGGGTTGCTGTGATTGACACACCTACATGGCATCGCATGGACATTGGGGACAGTGCCTCTGGATTGGCTGACTGGGGAGGGTGTGCTCCAACTACAGGGGGATCACACTCCTCAGTCTCCTTGGTAAGGTGTATGCAGGGATCCTGGAGAGGAGGGTCTGTCGGATGGTGGATTCTTGGAGGAGGATCACTGTGGTTTTCGCCCTGGTCAGGGAACAGTGGACTAGCTCTATACCCTCTCCAGAGTCTTCAGGGTGGCATGGGAGCTCACCCAACTGGTCAACATGTGCTTTGTGGACCTGGAGACGGCGACCGTGTCCCCCGGGGACTCCTGTGCGGGGTGCTCCAGGAGCATGGGGATGCCGGATGCCTTGGTGAGGGCTGTCCGATCCCTGTACAACTGGAGTCACTCTGGTCTGATTATCTGGCAATAAATCTGAATCGTTTGAATTGTTTCGTGGAGGTTGGACTCTGCCAAACTTGCCCTTTGTCAATAATTCTGTTCATAACATTTATGGACAGAATTTCTAGGCGCAGCCGAGGTGTTAAGGGGATCCAGTTTGGTGGCCTCAGGACTAGGTCTCTGCTTTTTGCTGCTGATGTGGTTCTGTTGGCTTTATAGGGCCTTGATCTCCAGAGCGATTCTCAGCCGAGTGTGAAGCAGCTGGGATAAGAATCAGCACCTCCAAATCTGAGACCATTGTCCTCAGCCGGAAAAAAGTGGATTGCCCTCTCCAGGTTGGGGGTGGGGTCCTGCCCCACGTGGAGGAGCTCAAAATAATAATTTCATTCCCTTGCATCACACACAGTCGTTTCACAAAAATAAAGTTAACCGAACAAAATAGCTAAACAAAAGCAAAACCTACCACTGGTTGGTTCTCGTTCACATTGTTTGGCTTTTTACACCCAAAACCCTCAGCAAGGAAAATATATTCAAAAAGTCATCATGCTGGTATCAAATGATACTAATACTAGCCTTGGTATCAATATCCTTACAGACTGTAGTACTACTTGGACCACTCTGGAGGGTCTGGAACCCCAGGTCAGGAACCACCAGAGGCAACCAGCGTCCTTGTTACAGGAGGATTCCACTTGGAGGATATCAGAGCATCAGACTAGATGGGGGTGGTAAGCTTGGGTGGAAACAAAATGATTTGTTATTAAGCTATCCTGGGAGCCACCTTTGTTGCTGTTTAGTGTCAATGACACATGACAAACACAATGGTAATTTTGGAGTTGGTCAACAAGCTTATACGGAACTACTCACAAAAAATTAGGCATATCCAACTTTAAAGTGAAATGAATACAAAATATTAAACGTTCACACATCACATTATGTCACAAAAGTATGACATTTAAATTTGGACAGAGTTAATTTCCTAATCTTGAATAATTTACTGTAACAAAAGCTTACAAGTGTGATGGGGATACTGCATAAAAATGTTAAAGTCTCAATAACTTGTCGTGTTCTGAGTCAATTGGTTTTATGATTTCAAAGCAGAAACAAAAGAAAACCATTTAATGCTAGCTTTCCTTGAACATAAGCATTTAATGGATGATTCACTCTTTACACTTCATTTGGGATTGTTTTATGTACTTAATCACCTTGTTAGAAAACAAAGTCCTGTGTTCCTGACATCAGCAAATGGAAAGTTCATGGGTCGTGTGGGTATGGTTATGTAACTTCTTCTTCATTCTATCTCAAGAATCCTGCAGTTTAAAAAATAAATAAATAAAAATATGTGAGCCCCTCCTCTGTCCAGGACACAACATGTCTATGAATTATCTCAATATTATTATCGACTGATGGAAATCTGTGAAAAGGGAGAGCCTGTCACATGCATGCCGAGCTTTAGTGCTTAAAATCCATCAGTATCATTTAGTTTCAGTTCCATAAAGTAACCACAGGAGGGCACCCTTGAGCTTTTTCTACAATCGGATGTTGCAACACTCAAGAATTAAGCAAGTGTCCGTTTGTGAGAAAAACAAGCTGCAGGGAATCAAAGCGGAGGAAGTGTAGAAAGAGACATATTTGGATGTCATAACAAAATCTAATGGGTAATGTGCCTTCAAAAGATGCACATGATCAATGTTAAAGCGCAAGAACAATTTTGTTTTTCTCATTAAACTATAATGTGTTTCTTCTCTCCTTTTGATATTGCACCTATCTACTTGTTCCACATTTATACTACATAGAAAAGACAGTTCTGATCGCCAACTAAGCAATTTTCCTCTTCCACCTCTGCTGTGATAAACTGCAGTCATAAAACAGGCAATTGCCTGCATACCACAAATTCCTTTGTAAGTACGGAAAGCCTGGAAAAGAATGAAATGTCTTCCCTCTTTTCCTTTCAAGAACCAAAATTTGTTGGTACAGTAATGTTTTACATGTTTTCATAGCTATAAATAAACAGTGCAACATTTTCCCGCAAATTGAGAAGTACTGTCCAGATTGTGATCACTCTACAAAGTCAGTCCATAGATTTCTTTGCCCAAATATGGTGTCAGGGAAGTAGCAAGTCCTGACGTAACCCACAGTACTGTTGCTTTAAATGGCCCCAGGAAGTCAGGGCTCCCACGCACGTCATGGGTTTTCCTCAGACAGGCTCCACAAGAGCAGGATGTGCTTAATATGGGCATCGGTCTGTTACCCTCCACCCCTCCTTCTGGTTTCCTGCTAAAGGAAGCAGCACACTGGGGGATGGGGGAGACTAGAGGAGAGCTCTGTTCTTCTTAACTGCTCCAGATAGCCACAGGAATGGCATTCAATCTGAGGAAGCTAAATATAGACAAAAATACCTTCCACACATCAGAGCTATTCAACTCCTGCTCTATAAATACACAAGCATTTGTTCATTTTGTCAGTAAAGGTCAAATGTCTTAAAAACCTGTGAAGTGTCAGATGCATTTTACTGTTTAGATTAACTGAAAATAAACTCCTACAACAGTAAGATGA
>JAVQJG010046557.1:0-14892 GCA_036024015.1 Craterocephalus amniculus
ATATAAACAATGTGGCTACAAATCTAAGAGAAAAATTTAATTTTAAATTAAAATAGATGATTAATAATGCAAAAGCATCACTCAGTACTTCTGCATTCAGAAGTACTAATAGAATATAGAATGCATTATTTTTATTCAATTATATATTATTTAATTATCAATCCATTTTCTCTATTCAGTTTAGCTTTGATTAATTAAGTCCAACATGTCACTTTTTAACAGTTTTTGTCCTCCCTCTTCATAAATATGACTAATACCCAGCAGTTATCAGGGCAGGATCATTAGCAGCAGCATCCTCAGGCTGAACATGGAGAAGGTGAGCGTCTCCTGATCGGACTGCAGCTCCGAGCTGCTGCTGCTGATGCGCGAGCGCTTCTTAACGGGGGAGGGAGGGGGGGCAGCAGGAGCCGCTGCTCACAGAGAAAAAGTAAACTATTAGTGACCTATACGAGTATCATGTAACGGCAGAAAAGGTCGCCAGATTTGTCGCTTGTCTACTTAAAAAAAAACCTGCTGGAGTCATCTGAAAACTCGCCAAATATAGAAACGACGTAGCTAAGTTAGCTAGACTGCTAGCTACTGCTGTAGGGTGTGTGCACTCGCTTGTTGTCGTTTAGGGAGCTTAATGAAGCCTGAAGCGTTGCGTCGCCCCCTGGTGGTTGGCAGACTGCTGGTTGAAAGCGTGTGTGATGATAAGAGATGCAGAAGCGGAGCTCCTATTTTGAATGTTTAATATCGTGACTATCAAGCTCATTTAATTGTGGCCACCAAAATCGTGATCACGATCAAAATTCTATTAATTGTGCAGCCCTACTTAGAGCATGACATTAATTACCATCTAGGATGAGTATAAGAAATTGTCACAGTCTGAACTAGGTGGCCAGTTTCCTTATAAAGTTAAACCCATATATTACCAATAACACACCATTCTGTGCATCTAGCTTTTTTTTAGGGGCTCTAACAAATACACTGCCAGTTCTCCTCGCCTGATGGATCGATTGCTGAGCCGGTCTCTTCAATATTGAAGGATCTGAGAAATATTATGTCTGGGTTTCATAACTGCATGCATTAGTCATAAGTGAAGATCGGTAAGAGGCCGGGGCCTTTCATAGTCATATAGTTGTTCGCACTGAAAATATAAGAGATAAACAATGAAAACACACACAAATATGAACACACATACTTAATATCGTGCATGAATTAAAATATGTTCATAAAGTGAATTTACTAGTTACTCTTAACTTTCATAATCTCTTGAGTTAACGATATTTCTCACTGTACCGATAAACATTACTTTTTCCTTTCTTTATCTACATTTCTTTAGAATATTACTTCTAATAGGATGCAGCCATGTGGTTCTATAACTGCCACTTGTGTCCCTTTACAGATGTCAGCTACAAAGCTAGATATGCAAATCACAAGTGAGTCTGAACAAAGACAGAAACACACTGATAGCTGAGACTTGACAAAAACACAGGAGATATGGTACCACTGCTTGTTTTATCATCTCCTCTGCATCGTCATAAATATAGTGGACTGTTTTTTTTATCCAAATCACATGGCTTCTTTTTGTATGTGTAAGGATTCAGAATGAAAGGAAAACACAGAAATCTCACAGGAGCTGAGTTTGGCTGATGTAGGGATGCAAAAATACTTTTTCTGTAAGGCTGCCAAGTACTGACTGTGGTTTCTCTTAATGTACAGGGCTGTATGGGTGTTGAGGTTTAACAGTATTTTCAGGTCTTAACTCTCAACCGCACACCTAAAACTGCAGATTCTGTTGATAAGATTATGTTGTGTTTTGCTCAAATGAAGTGTAGATGAACAACCATTATGTCTCCTTTGCAGAAAAATGCAGTCTTGTTGGGGTGAATGGTTGTGACTTACCATGTAGCACACCTGTATCTGATCATATTAGTGAAGATAGCATGTCTTGTGTTTCTTACTTTCTGTTGCAGGGCTCTCTCCCAACCTCTATAGCACGCAGCGGCGAAACGCAGCAAGGGTCATGCAGGCGGAGGCATTTGGGCGACAACTCCGGGCGATTGGGGATGACTACAACAGATTGCTCACGCTAAGGGTGAGTGATGATGACTGTTTTTGTGTCTGCGTGTGGGAGAAGATATCTAACATCAATCCACCACCAGTCATGCTTTCCCCCCCAAAGTTCTGCAGATGATTGGAAAGATTATTTTTTGTCTTTTGTCTCTGGGGTAGGCTATTTTAGCTTCTTGTTATGAAGTTGCATTAATGACTATAAATAAGCATGCTAAAGAATTACACAAGGTCGGTTAAAGAGGGGAAAAAGGTCATTGTGGGTGATATGAGACAGCCTGAGACCAGATGGTAATTTCCATGGTGTTCGGGGTGAGGGAAACATAATGTCTTTTGATCAGAAAGCAACGAAACAGACAGCCCCGAGCTGCAGTAAATCCAGATCCCACAGAAACGAATGCAAACTAAATACACCAAAACAAGAAAACAACCATCAGCCAAACACACTTAACAGCAAAGAGGCATGAGAGATCTAAGATGCGGGCAAGCACAGTACAAGTTTACACTTCAAAGTCCCCTGGCTAGTTTCCAGCTGTGGGAAAGAAACAAAAACTAAATTTAGTGGTACAAATTAGCTCTTTAAATATGATTTAACCAAGAAAAGCTCATTAACTGAGTCTCAGCAGTTACGCAGCTTACTTCTTGGCTGGTAGACAAAGATAGTGATGCTCATGGAGGTGTTGGCTGAATCCAAACTCTACACAGCACCTTCAGTTTTGTGCAATATCACCTGCACTGTGTTGTATATATTTTTTTTTCCACTTTACTTGTATGAAATGCATTCTATGCTCAGTTTGAACATGGCAGATGAATCATAGAGCCTCCTTTTCTGATCCGGGCGTAAAATTACAGTCGCAGTAGCCTGAATATTCCTTTATTGAAGAGATGATTACATTATCACAGGCAGTATAAATCCTCTGAATGGTGTAGTTGTAAAGTTGCGTAGCTGCAATCAGACTTTATTCCTCTTGGCTCCTGTATGCTTGGCCACATTTCTGCATGTTGCATCATCATGGTTTTATTTACTATCAAAGGACTGTCTGGAGCTTTGGGAAGCGAGGAAGAGCGAAAGAAAGTCTGAGCCACTTCGAATTCGCTTTAATCTCATCAGAGAAGTGGGTCGGAAAATAAATGTCAAGAAAATGCATGACAGGACTTTTATATCTTGGTTAAAGAGCTTAAAATGCACCCTCAGTGTCAAAAGTTTAACAGTTATAAAGCTACAAGGCTGCTTCTCAGCAGTTTTATAATTCAGAAATGCGCTTCTCCTATTTTTAGGGCTCTGCTTTGCTAATGAGCCGCAAAGCGGCAGAGAACGAACCCTTTCTGTCAGCTTCATTTTTGCCTCTTTTCTAAGCAGTCATCCTCTAGCCATCAAACCCTCTAGCCCTTAAATGTATGTTTCATGTCGGCTGTTAAAGTTGATGTTTTTGCTGTTACCGTCTCTGCGTTTTTGAGCACAGGGCTGCATTGAACATGTATATGGACATTTGCAAAACCTCTCCTGCAACCCTTCAATTCCACTACAGCGTCTGACACTGGCTATAACCAGCATAAAACCAGCAAATTGCTCTGCAAATAGAGCAATAGGCTGCTCTTCTAAGTGCAATATTCACATGGCCTTTACCCACCTCCTGCAAATAAAGTGCTTACGAAATATCTCCATATTTCTAAAACTGGATCACTTGAACATGAAACAAATGCAACATACAGGCATTGTAGCAGTTCAAAAGTACCTTTAGTTATTTCCCCTGTTGCCTGGGTCCTTTGATAATATGAAAACAAAGATAGAAAAAAGCTGATTGAATTATCTGTCACATTAGTAGCAGAAGTGGAAAAGTGCCTTCCTCCTGTCGAATACTTAAGCTGGAATTGAATTACCTCCTAATGACAGCGGCTTAGTTGAAATGTTTAGCTAACAACGAGTTTCACTGACTCACTGACACAATTTTAAATGAATTCACTGTCAGTTTGTCATTGTCTCTGGAATACAGCCATATTGGCTGCTTTGTATCAAACGGAGCTTGAGCTTCAAGGTCGTCCTGTCTGCTGTTATTTGCTGAAGGACTGCTGTAAGTTTACTGTTGATAGATGTTAACTTTTGTTTTATATAATGTTGGTTGGTATAAGAATTTATTTAGTTATATTTCTGGCTTTTTTAAATGTATAAGTAAAATCGGATCCCCTGTGAAGCCAAATTGACATACTTTAGTTCACCAGAGATGAAGCTCTGGCTCTTCCTCCTTCATCTCTTCCTGCTGAGCAGCTCATGTGAACTCACTTTACATTTTTTTCTACATACAGACTGTCAAAATAAAAATGTATGTGCTGACACTGTTTGAAAGCAAATTTTGTAACATTATCAGTCTTATGATTATAAAAATACCACTATATAAACCTATTATTCCTATTCTGCCTAAAACACCGGGGTATCATTCACTGGCCATCATGCAGCCCTACTACTCATATTATAAAAACTCTGCAAAAAAATATCGTAAAATGCTGTTCTGTGCCAAAACACTGAAAACAGAATGAAATCCAACCCAGTGCGCTGTACATGATGAAAGATGTGGCAACTCTTTCCACTTCTGCAATCCCACCACCAGCCAGGTGTGTTTGTGGCTTTCAAAGTACAAAATGTGACCTGCTAAGCAGTTGTTAGGATTTTAGTTAGGCTCATCAGTCTCACAGTACCAACTCGCAGGATTATAATGTGACTGGTATAATTAAGAGAACTCTGTTATTCCCACATTCAAAGGATTCAAAGAACTTTATTTGTCATTCATGTCTGCACTTACATGAAAATGGAATAAAATTTGCTTCTGCGTCTCCAGTGAACAGCCAATGGAAAGATAAAAACAGCCCAATAATAACATGACTGTTTCCTCTGGAAAACTCTGAATCCTACTTGACGCAGAAGCTAATTTCTCTACTTTTTTAAGTTGAACGGTTCAGTGTCAAAGGAAACGCTCCTCTTCTTTGCAAAGTCTGTGCTTCACTCTTCACCTATGATGATGAAACAGAACCGATATTATCTTCGATTTGAAAAACACAACGGGCTGTTAACTGCTTTCACCAGACTGAAAAAAACAAAAATAACCTCAGGTTTCCAGGGATCCATATGAAAATGAGCATTATGTCATTCAGTCCTAAAATTATTGCTATGATGATCATCTGTACTTCCATAATCCTTCTGTAGGATTTCACTAATCAGCCCCAAAAATCAAGAATTTAACACAAACAGCATTTTTGCCCATTGCACTTATATCAGAAAAAAATTGATTTAATCCATATTAGGGATGGGAACGACACGGTTTTTGGACGGTCGAATGTCGTGACCCTCATGTCGACTTTTTGTCGAATTGTCCGCCTTTTTTTTCTTCTTTTTAAAAAAAAAAGCAGCGCCAATGCCTCGGGTGGAAAATATACTCCACTATTGTAGCCTACTAGTTCATTTTGGTCTCAAGACATGGCTGTAATGTCCAATATGACCAATAAAACTATGCTAATTAAAACGAGATTAGGAGCGATTTCAAATGTTTATTCAACATCATTGTAAACAAATAGCACGCGCTTCTTGCAACTTCAGATGGGGCAGTGTACTCCGTGATATAGTCCTCTCCGAAGAATGAAACCATTGCATCCACCTGTTTCACTCTTTTTGCGGGACTCATCATAAACGCGCACAGTCACCTGAGCCTGCATGGAGACCGGACAGCAGTTCTCTAACCTTTCCGTGCACAGCTACCGTAACCTCATCGTGCATGTGGCGTGAATCCAAAAGGATGAAACGAAGGCTGCCTTGTGCGCGGTGTCAGTATTTTCAGGTTTCATTCAGATGTGAGAGACTACCCACCGTCTTGTGTGAAATTGAATAAGGGTCAAGTGGAAAATCAAAATCATAATATTGTATTTCCTCTTATTTTTTTGTCGCGCGGAGCTTATGTCGATTGTCGGTCGTTTTGTCGACAAAAAGTCCCATCCCTAATCCATATATGAAAGCTTCCCTGACCAGTTATTCGGTACGTGATGAGCCTCATGCAGGGCAAGCCTTCTTTTCGCCCCAGCTGCTGGGATTCCTGCGGTCCAGGAAAACACAGAGGAAAAGGGAGAAAGATGAACTGTGACTTTCATCTCATACCGAGGGAAGGAGAAAGAGAAGTGTCTGAGTGGGTTTGTGTCTTAGTTGCAAATCCTCTTTCAAGCTGACTCCAGAAGGTGTTCATGTATTTGTGTTTGTGCTTACTATAGAACAATGAGGGGCCAGAGAAAAGCGGAACACAGACACATGTTCCCTGTTCTCTGGACAGGTGTCAAACTATGGACAAGTACACACATGATGACATATCATTTCAGAACCACAGCTGAACGACTTTCTTAAGTTGTAAACAAACACTGATTCACCCATGGAAGAAGAGATTCACTTGTTTCCTGCCGAATGGAAGAAATTAATAATTAATAGAGATGATTGCTCAAAGAGAGTAAGCCACTCCTTCAGACATGAAGCTTTGGTGAAGATTAAGATGACATGACTCACCTGAGCTGGAAAACAATACAATCACATGATGGGCTTTCCTCTAACTAAATATGGCATCATTTCGTTTTCCTTTTGTGGATGTCCCCCACAGCTGTTGCTTTGTTTCCACCTGCCAGTACATTATCAGTTAGGAGCACTACTTCTTCTACTGAATTACATCCGCTAGCAATGTGGCCTCCATGTAGCTTCGTTCATTCATGGATGCATATGGACTTAAGCGTTGTCTTGCTAAAATATGCATGTCTTTCCCTGAAAGAGACACCTGGATGGAAGCAGATGTTGCCACTTTGCCTCAGACCATTTTAAATGAGCTTTAGTCTATAGAAGAAGGCTGTGTTTTCTGGATCATGTTCTCATAATTTCATAATTATTGTTTTTAATGCATTGCTGCCTGAGGGCCTAAAGATCGCAAGCATCCACTTTTGACCTTCAACCCTGACCCAATTCCTTTTAAACATGTTGCTGCCAATAAATTAAAAAATGAGCTAATATTTTCCATTAAAGAGTAAAATATCTGAGTTTCAACATTTAGTATCTTGTTTTATTGGGAAATAAAAAATGGATTTATGAGATTTGCAAATCATCGCATTCTGTTTTTATCTATATTTAAATGGCGTCCCAACTCTTTTGCAATTGGGATGGCACTGCACTGAAGACAGGAGTCTGTTTGAGTCAATAATTTTTGATGCACACAGTCACAATAGAATGATGCCTCCAGCTTTAACCTTTGAATTGGAAACATTCTGGGGGGCAAAAAAACAAATAAATTAAAAAAAAACGATATAGAGTAAAAGCAAATTTCATGAAAGTCTTAGAAGTGTCATGACCTCCACACAGCCAATACTGTCATCAACCAGGCCTACCATCATGCTAGATGAATCATTGCTGGCTCCAGTAACAGCTCAGGCGACTAAATATGCGATGATTCAGGAATGTGGTGCAACCTCTTTTGAACCCTTCAGCACTTATTTTCAGACACATTCTTTTGACTTGTTCTTTGAAACAACACAGTGACGAGTTGCAGGAAATCGCAGTGATAAGCAAGTCATAGAAGTTCTACCCCCCTTTTTTTTCTGTGGTGCCCAGAGGAGAATCACTTGACAAAGAGTTCACTCTCGCAGGAAGCATTTCATGGCCATTTCTTGTTCCCAGATGATAAATTCTTAAGACTTAGGAAAATCTTAGATAAAAAAAGAAAATCTTCCATCATTATTACAAGGTTGATGTCTGTTGTGACACATCTTATGTTAGTTTACTCATAGACTTATTTGGATCTGCAGTAGTTGTCATGACATTCCTCGTCTTCTCAGACAAATCTCCTTACCAAAATGGTAAATTTTTCTAGTAACATCCTCAAACATGTCTAGTTTTTCTTAAAGTACCTGCATTCTGACTATTTTGGGAAATGCATCAAAATGAGTTTTGTTTCCTCATGTCTGCAGGAAAAAGCAAGAGCTATCTTATAGGGTTAAAAGAAAGAAAGAAGTCTCCTTAACTGAAATTAACAAAGCTAAAAAAATTGTGAGATTGATGACATGTGTTTAATTTAAAAGGGTTTTTGTAAAGGCATTAAATGAAGTGGCAAAGGAGCTTAGATGGTAGACAATCCTTTCTTCTACACATAACATCTGCTTGGCATCCATTAGGTTTGTATGGTGGGTATGTTTGTTCATGTTTTCTCTCTCACACACAGCCTGCTTAAGTCACTGGTTGGATGTCACATCAGTTGGTAAAGATGGAACGAGGGGCCGGCAGTCGCTGAGCCAAATCACTGATGCCATTTTCATGCCTTTGATTGGGTAACACAGCTGCCTCAGTTTGTTCAGCCTAACCAAGCAGATATGAGCAATGATGGACAAGGAGGAAAAGTTAAGACAAAGTAATCGTCTTTCAGACAGGTTAATTAAAGGTAGCCCATTTGGGTGGTTTTGGCTTCATGGGTGTTGTTTTTATGTGCTTAGCTTTCAGCATGGCTCATAGGAAAGCTCTGAGTCATGAGCAGAAACCCTGTGCTGCCTTACTGTTGGCTTCAGAGCCGACGGTGTTCAGAAGTGTTTTGACAGAAGCAAGTAGTTCAGGTTCACTGCCTGCAGGCACGAGACAGAGCTGCGTGAGGAAGAGCTGCAGCATTTCAGGCTGTACAGGCTTTTAAATGACTAACATCATTTAGAAAAATACACAAGAACAACTTCACAGATGTTTCCTTTTTTCTTTAGTGCCGGAAAAATTGGCAGAGCACTTTATGAAATTAATAGTACCAACAAAAGCAGCATGTGGCGATTAATTATTAGACGGTAGGATGTACACTGCAGTATTTAATCTAATGAGTGATTATTTGTTTTTCGACAGCCTTCCTCTCTCGGTTGTTCTCGTTCCTTTGCCCTCATTTAATCCGGCCCCTCTGTCCGTATCTCCCTCTTAGTTAAACATTGACACAATACGTGCATGATTATGTGCGTGTATATGTGTGTGTGTTTGTTTTTAAACATCTGTGAGCATGCTCAGTGTTGTCCATGCACACGTGTGTGTGTGTATGTGTGTGTAGTGTGACAGCTTTGTGTCCGTGACAGTGTAGTTTCATTACATCTCAAACCTGTGGTTAAAGAACTCTCCGGGAGCAAAGCACAAGGTCTAATTATCCTAACCACGCACACACACACAGACTCCAACACACACTCAGTCATCTTTCAGTAAGAGGTAAAACCCTTTGTCCTGGAGACAGAAATAACCCTCAGGAACATTGTGGACCAGTCGGGTGTCACTGGCTGGCTGCTTACAGTATATATTTGTGTGTGCCTTGAGAGTGTGTTGAAAGACAAAGAGATGGAGTAAAGCTGTATTTGTAACCCTTGTTAAACCATCCATATTAGCCCGCTCTGCAGTTCCATCCGCAGGCTGATGCGCCCGGCCTGCTTGTAGCCTGAAGGATTGTTTTGTTGATTGCTTGTTTAGGATTTAGGGATTCATTCACGGTCTAAGCTCACATTTCTGCATCAGCTACTTGGAGGAACTTCAATTTCTTGTGTGAAGAGACAAGGGCAGTGTTCATGGCGGAGAATTGTTAACAATTTCTTTGGCTTTCGGCTGTCCAGTTGCAGCTCAGTGTGTCTATCAAGCTCCACTTGCAAAATTTGATCATTTGGCAATACTTCTCATTCATTGTTGGCTAAGAATTATGATTAACAGAAATATAGAAATTTAGAGACAAATACCATCAGAAAAAGGAAAATAGTTTCTGGAGTTTAGGTTGTATCAGCCTTAATGATCTCAGCAGGAAAGTGTTGCTTTTTAAAGTTCTTCAGGTTAAAGTGGAGGATTGACATTCTGGACAAGATAAGGGATCTGTGATTACTTCTGTAGATGAAGAGGAACATCTAAAGGCTTTACCAGCAGTCGGTGGAGATGGCTCATTTGAGGTTTTCCACTGCAAAAGCAATTGTTTGTTTGTAGGACAGCATGTATATTGACTGTGTTCCTGTTACAGGTGCGACCCCAGTGAGACCGGTTTCTGGTCTAGGTAAGGTTATAATTTCTCAGGAGCCCCAGAAAAAAAGTGCTTGATGGTAATTGGTGAAATTCAGACCAGTTATATCGCTTGTGTAAACATCAGCAACTAAAACAGTAAATGTCAACACAGCAACTGTCTTAGTTCCTTCTCTTGGGATTGCTTTGGTCTCATTATAGAAATACTCATGCGCAGTGTTGTTTTGGTACACTCCGATTTTATGTGACAGTTGGAGCTGGTGCAAAATTAGTACCACTTTGTGAGTCTGGTGGATTGAAGACTGCAGTGGAAACATTTGTGGCACGCTGTGCATCCCCTTAATTTCTGCCTGTGCGTTTTCATCTATGCATGTGTGTTTTCTGCTGATTAGCATAGAGATAATAATCAGCCACATATGAGATACTTTTATTTGTTTATAATAAAAAGTATGCTTTGACTGTGGTTCTAAGAAGCAGAAAGATGGTAAGAATGAGGAACACAGAGAAGTAATTTAACAAAGCCAGAGCCAGTTCGTGTGGTGTCTGTGTGTGCTTGTAAGTCCAGCCTTGTTTTCAGAGCTATTTTTGAGAGGCAGCATAGTAAGTTGTGGTAACCAAATAAAATCACATGAGCTTTTTGGAACAGGCTGACTCAATGTTTCCATTGTGAAAAGAGTGAGACAAGAAGAAGTGCAAGAAGGCAGGACGAGAAAAGCAAAGCTGCATGCATCAGAGACGTGTCTTTCTTCTAAAGAAGAACCACTGCAAAACCAGGAAAATATATGTGACGTATTTCACATCAGCACCTGAATAGTGAGCCGTCGCCTCTTTAACCTGATCTGACAATCACCTTTTACATATTTAACAAGTTTCTCATTTGCAAAGCATACCACAAGCTTTGGATTACCTGCCCTCCAGGTGATACTTGCAAGCTTATTGAAATAATGAGATAAATCAATCTGTGTAGTTGAAATCTGAAATCAACATCATCGCTGGTTTCATTTTGTTTGATTCTTTGGGTGATTGACTTTATGTTTATTAGTAGACTCACTGACTGTCTCACTGGATTCTCCGTTTGACTGATAATCCACCGTTTGGCTTATCTCTTGTTTTGTGGACGTCTAGCACAGTTTTTGCATGTTTATCACTTTGTCCCTCCATGACGTCACACTCGCACTAACAGGAGCATGTTTGAGCTGTTGTGCAGCTGCATAAAATACACCGAGCCATGGCTCTGTGTGTTTTGCGTGTTCAAGTCAGATTACTCTGTGACAGCAAGGATGAATAGTGGTATCAGGTTTTCTACTCTCAGATGATGGCTTGGGTTGTGAGGTAAAAGTTCAAAAGAGGAGACTATTTGATGATCAGCTGTGTGTTTCTGTGTGTGCATGCATATAAATCACTTTTCTTTGTAATCCCCTGAAGTATAAAGTTGGAAAGCGAGCGGCTTTCGGTGCAACAGGTTTTGGCTTCATATCCAGCTCTCCCTCTGCAGTTTGTCAGCTGAGGAGTACATCTGTTTCTAGTTGCAGCTGAAATTAAACCCCTCATCCTGACTGTGAAATATGACCAGTCATCCAGGTTACTCCGCAGCACTATTGTCTACATGGTTTCAATCTCCGATGATCATTTGTGCTCCCAGATCTGCTGACATTTTGATTAACAAAACAAGATAAAAGATTTTGATTTGTGAGTTTTGGAGGAGCTGGTAGCAATGATCTTACGGCCCATCATTTTCTCTCCCTTTCATATAATCTTTATCTTAAACAAAGCCAATAGTCTTCTTGTTCTGGCTCCATCTTGAAAACGCATGACTGATATCAAATATGAGTTTGATTCTCACAGTCTTAAACTAATCCTCCAAATCTCATAAACTACAGAAGCTGAGGGGATAAACCGTCTGTTGTATGAAAGCTGATGGCGACTGATAAAATTAATCCAGGTATAAATATACTGGAGACACAAAGAAGAACATGAGAGGTGTATTTTTGTGTTTTTGTTTTATTTAAACGACACGTGGTAGCCGTTTATTTGATGTGAGAGTTTTCAAACCACATAAATCAGCTATCAACGCCTCATGCATGCTATGTCCTTCTTTTACATGATGTTTTCATTAACAAATTCTATGTCAGATGTTATGTCAATAAAAACGGAAATGAAAGTCCCAATGAAACAGCTAACATAGTGCCTTTTGCTTATGCATTTTAACAGATTTTCTGTTGTTACTACTACTTCTCCTACTATGGAGGAGGGGTAAGAGGTTAGGAAGACTCCCAAAATTGTATATATATTTTTATAGCAGGTCCAGGTACTCGTGTCCATGGGATTTAGACCATGTTTCTACGACAAAGCAGTGAGAGCAAAACGTTTCCTCTCACAGCACAAGGCCTTAAAGGAGGTATACCTGATATTACGTCCAGCCATTTTAGTTAGCAAAAGCGGCTAGTTTTTAGCTTTTGGGTGATGCTCTTTCTCTGCCAATGGGGTTAACTTCCAGTTTTTCATTCAATACACCACTTCCTGCTTTTAAATTTCACTCCTCATTCAGCTGCACTTTTCTCAGCAAAGCAGTAGTACTAAAACAACAGAAGAAAATAGATGTATGTAGTGTGATTACCAAACTGATTTCTGTCATTCATCACCTGCCAAAGTGGCCACTAAAACGTTTACAACAGTTTAAACAACAGTTGAGCTCAGGGTTGTGTTGGATGGGGAAAGCAAGAACAATTATACAAGCACAATGCAAAGGGAACTCATTGGATTGAGACTGATCAGCTCTGCAAGCACAAGAAAACCACTAATCAGTGAGGTTAACCGGAGAAAAAGGCTTCTACTGTATTTGCTAGGGAGCTCAAAGATGGGACTCTGGAGCAACAGGAGAAGGTCATGTGATCTGATGAGTCCAAATTGACCCTGTTCCAGAGCGATGGGAGCATCGTGGTAAGAAGAAAGACAGATGCAGTGGCGCAGCCATCATGCCAAGTGTCAACTGTACAAGCCAGCAGAGTCTGTTATATGGGGTTGCTGCAGTTGGTCAGGTTCAGCAGCATTATATGCCTAAAGAATGATGTCAGCTGAGGACCTGAATTTACTGAAGGACCAGGTTATTCCATCAACTGATTTTTTTTCCTGTTGGCACATGGATACTCCAAGATGACAATGCTCACTGGAATCAAATATTGAAAGAGTGGGTTCAGGAAGCACAACACATCTTTTTTACACATGACCACCACAGAGTCCAGACCTTATCCCCATCGAGAATCTTTGGGATGTGCTATAAAAGTCTTTGCACAGAGGTTGGACTCTTCCATCATCAATACAAAATCTTGGTGAAAACTGAATGCAGCACTGGATGGATATAAATCGTGTGACATTACAGAAGCTTATCAAAACATTGCTGCATTCATAAAAGCGACTGGCAGTCCAAAAAAATAGCATTTAACTTTTTTTTGGTGGCATCGGTTTTCTTGATTTGTTTTTTTAATGGCTAGGCAGTGTGAAAGGAAAACTTTTCTTATATAGCAGCAATATTCCTGTTTCGCCAATGTGGCACACATCCAAGATAAGGCTTTAACAGTCATGGTCTTAAATGATGCAGAAGATTATTTAAGTACTAAAGCAGTCAACATATTAAAAAAAATCAGGCATTAACATAATACACGTAACAGCGAAACAAGTTTTTAATAATCTGTCAGTGTCACCATCTTGACAGTCAAATCATTGCTCGGTTGGTGAGGTGCAGAATGAGCTCATTATAAAAGCCACAAACCTCTTGTCTACCTTCTAAAGCCACATTCAGGAGAGTCAACTCTATATTTACATGATACACTGCTGGAAGCAAATAGACTTTAATAACAGTATTGTAAGTGTTTCCATAACAAGTAAGTATAATTGCACCTCTTTAGACCTTCAGTGATTTATTTTGTTCAGGTGTAACCTTAGAAGAGAAATCGCTCAAGGGAAACTGTTTGCACTCCATTACTTTTACTGACGTTATTCAGGTTGAAATGCATTCCAGTTTTCTACTCAGCAGCAGCTTGAGTGTCTAAATTTGATGTCTGCTTTTAAATGAAAGAGAAAACTCGATTAGTGGTTGTTCATTTTTGCTTCTACACTGACAGTGTGTGTACATAATGATAGTGACAGACATCCCTGCCATCGAGACAAAACAGTTGCCAAAAGTCAGCATGAGTTTGCTTTCACTTAACCTGCCAGAAAAAGTAAGTTTTAAATGAATAGAAATCAGTTTTGAAATTAAGTCAAAAACTCTGTTCATGATGACTTATTTACTGCAAAAGTGTCCGAACAAATGTTGACCATACAGTGATTATTACAGAGAGAAATATCTCCTGAAAGAAGGAAAATTGTCCTATCAGAATGAAGTCCTTTTCCAGATGTGCCCCCTGGACATTTGTTTCCAGGAAATCAAACTATCCAGTTTTTTCTTCTGCTGTGGTGAATTTAATTCAGACCTTTAAAAGGAACTATACCTGATATTATTTTAATCTTTCTAAGAAAAATTGTTTTCTACGTGGTATAGTATGTGGTAAAAGTGGCCATTTCATTACAATTAATGACTCATTGATTACGCATAAGTACGAGTCCAGGGCAGCGAAAGCGGCTAGTTTTTAGCATTGGCGGGACGCTCTTTCTCTGCCGGGTAAATTCAGTAACAGCGTTCCCCTAGTGATCCGGAGTCAAATTATGAAAGTTAAACCCCTTAGCCAAGAAAAAGCGTCACACAAAAGCTAAAAAAAAAAATAGCCGCTATTGCTAACTAAGCTAGCCGGACGTGAAATCGGGTATAGTCCCTTTAA
>JAVQJG010046566.1:0-15471 GCA_036024015.1 Craterocephalus amniculus
CACACTGAAGTCTGTGTTCTTTCAAACATTAAGGAATTACTGTAGTTGAAGCTGGATGCTGTCTTTATTTCTTGATTTAGTTCGGATTGTGGAGCTAAGACAAGTCACCACATCAGCACGGCAGCCATCTTGGAACTGCAGTTCCAGGGGTCATGAGACTTGTGACAGTTCCAAGATGCCGGCGATGGGAACTTCGCGCTGAGTGACTTTTCAGGTTTAATCAGAAACCTACTTGGTACGTCTATGGTTTCTTGCCATTTCTAGTTGCACCTGACAGCTGACAGAGCTGCAGAAACTCACACTGCAGGCCAGCCAGACACTGTGTTGTGGGACTTGTAGTAGGCTACTACAAGCAATTTAGCTACCACACTTTCCTGTGCAGCATCGTCCTATGGTTTCTCAGCATGTGAAATACTACAAGCTGCATGTTAGTGTATAAACACGCTGAAATGCATGTTTTTCACACCCAATGTGTGAGAGTTTAGAGCCCTGTTACATGCTGATGAGTCCTTTGTGTAGTGCACACAGTAGTACAATAGCAAAATGTCTCTTTGATCCTCCCGCTCTTGCTGTAAGGACTCTTTAGTGTGATCCAATGTGAGGTGCTCTTTTCATGCCTGATTCATTTTTCGTTTTTAAATTATTCTGTTTTCATTACTTTATGAAAGATTTTGACATTCTAATACAAATAAATCAGACTGTGCTGTGTTAATATTTCATAAATGTTAGCATAAATGGCCAGCTTCCAGTCCAGGGTGTCAGTGCCACCCCTGCCACCCCTGGCCACCTCTTGGGCTCCTCCTGCGTGCAACTCTTTGTCATTCCTGTGTCTACTTCCTTTGTTGGGCTCTTCCTCTCTTAAGTCATTCCGTGTGCATCATATTTGCAGAGTAATGTTACAGTATAGTACTAGCTCACCATAGATGTCCCAACTTCCTTAGCCGTCTCTCCACCCTTGACTTCGGATCACGATGCATTTCCTGTACCTTGGAAGTGGAAAATTGTAACTTCTCGGCTCAGCAGAAACTGTAATTTTTTTCAGATGTCATGCAGATTTTTTCCATGACATCATCAAATGTCACAGCGTCAACAAATAATATGTTCATTTGTTACTTTGAGAAAAAAATATGAGTTTATGACATTTGTAAATCATTGCATTCTGTTTTTATTTAAACAGAATGCAAAACAGAATGTTTTTACCTAAATTCTACACAACACTGAGATTGCATTATTTTGTGATTTTAAATACTTCCTTAGTACCTTTTAATAATGAACATTTTCATCTATAACTGAGCTCTTGTAGTATCTCTTATGGGGCAAGCCTATCAACCAAAACAAAAGCATTTCTAACATCTCTTTTAATGATAATGATAGCACACATGTCTAATCATGCAAAGTAGCTAATGTGGAAGGAAAGGAAGGCCTTGAGCAAATCTGCACACGGCAGATTGCAAATTGGTTGACACATTCTTGGGGTTGCCTGTCAAGACAAGCAGGTTGCATCACCATCTGCTTATCAATATTTGGTCTTTTGATGAGTATATATATAAAAAAACATTTAACTAGCAACTTCATCTGTAAAACCCTCTGACATGATTGATAAATCCATTCAGTAATGTTAATCCTCATTTTGTATTTTCTCAATCTCAATCTTCCAACAATAAACAGCATAAGGGAATCAAACAACCAACACAATCTGAGGTGATGTTGCATCACCCAGTTGATTTGAAAAGGAGAAATTGGCAACGGATATTTCCATCCTTAGCAGAAATATCTAATGCTGTTTATGTGAGGCGGTGTGCCACAGTTCACATCAATTTGTGATTAATACTGTACATCAAATTAAGCCTATCAAGGGTGCTGATTAAATACATGCATGCTAATTAGGTCTGTCAAGGAAGATGAATTTTCACACTTCTAAAACACATTGACAAAATCCATAATTAGCACCTTTAAATTGCTTCCCTGATGGCTGAGCTGAAAACCTTGTATAAAAACAAAACTTGCCTTTGTTAAATTATTGTAAAATTGAAAATAGAAACATTAAACAGCAGAAATCATCTAGTAGCTGCAATGCTGCCTTGAATCTTTTCCCTATGGAGTTTCACAACTATTCACAGCTTTAATCATGCATTTAAGCATCTGACATGTTGGACAGGAAGGTAATCATCCCACGAGTGACAGCAACACGAGTAGGTGAACCAGTGATTAATGCAACCTAAGCAACTCTTACCAAATTTCTCCCCAGTTCAATTAAAAAATCTTTAGGACAAGATTAAACTTCTTCCCTGTGTTGTTTTCTTTTTAAATATTTAGGATTACAATTAGGCTATGTTCATGCTGCAGGCAAAAATGACTTGAAATCCAATATTTTTGCCAACATGTTACCCATACTTTATGATTTTTCTTTTTCAATCAACCTAACTTGTTGAATTATGTTGAATTTCAATTCACTTTAACATCACTGAAGTGAAACATACATAGTGAAGTGAAGGATGGGAGATTCGGGAAGAGCGAATGTCAACAATGGACAAAACTATCATACTGTATGATCATTTTGTTGGTTCCCATTGATTACATTGACACATTCAAGATGACAAGTGTAAAATCCATATTTAACTCCATAATCACTCCAGGGCCTCCGTGGAGCCTGAAGGTGGTTGCATTATAATTGTAAATATAAAAAAATACATTTAAAAAAATTCTGGTTTTGGAAAAATATCAGAATGGAGCATTTATGTAACCATATACACTGCTGAGTAAAAAAAGTGTAGACCAGAATGGAATCTTATCAAATCTAGTGTTGACACTGACACTAATTGTCAAAACACAGGGGTTTCATAAGGGGATTGCAAAAAAATAAAAGAAATAGCCCTGCGGATGATCCATTTCCTAAAGCAATAGCGCTTATCCCAGAAGTAAACCCCTGTGGGGACGGACAGGAAATGTTTGTGGTTCTCATTTTGTACAGTAACTGAGAACTGATGATGCTGCAATCATTAACTATGGCTGCACTGGAAAATCTCTAGCACAAATTTTCTTAGTGTCCTCAAATGAACTATTAGTGCTCAGCTTCAGCTCTACCCTGGGTATCATTATTTCCAAAGAAAATCGTATTGCTTTTTCTAATGCAATAGATTTTGCATTTTTTCTTCCATTTCTCTTGGTTGCTAATATTGTGTAACTTTTTTATCACTCATCTGCAGCTTTATGAAGTACAAAGTGCTACATGAAGATGGATCCCTTTTTGCTTTCAGAGGTTCTTCAATTCTCTGTGGCATGCATTAGATTCACTAGGGTCTAGGAAAGATTTTTAAGAAATTTTGGTCCTTGTTGATATGATAGCGTTTAGGTTACTAGTTCTGTTTCCAGTCTGTGTGTCCACATTCTTTACTGACCTCTGACATCAACAAGCACAGGTTTTTTCACGTACTGTACTTGTATTTGAATATCTGACTGAAGTGTGATTTTTTTTAACTGCATCTTGAAAATGCTTATAAACATTAACAAAATGCATGATCTTAAAAAAAGGAAAAGCAAAGAATAAACTCATAAATCACTTAAAATACCAGTTTTGGCTTCAAATAAGTTTCTTCTTCTCAGAAAATTCCTAGTACTACTCTTTTTTGCCATAGTGGAAAAAAAGTCAACAAACTTGACCTTTAACAGGCAGCATGATGCATTTCAACACCTTTAAAACAGATTATAAGTGTACGAAAACTGTTAGCAGACACTAAAAGCTGCCTATGATCGCTGAGCTCCAGGCAGAGTTGAATAAGAGTAGTCCAAAACCTCCCTGAGAGGAGAGTAAATGGAATCCACTGACAGAAAATGTGTAGCCAAATGAGTCATATCAGAGACGTGAAGCTTTGCCTGTAAAAAAAACAAAAACTAAAGGGGTGGCATACAGCAGTTATCTCTGAAAAACAAGTAAAAAGCAAAAAAGTGCCCCAAAACAATAAAAGTTATTGGCAGACAAGTTTTGTAAAAATATCTTTCCTCAGGCTGTAAGTCATACAAACTGTAGTACGGCTCAAACTGTTATTTTATTAGTCATTCCAGCAATTTCCCAGACTGAAATATCAATCCTGCTGTGATGGGTTGGTTTCTTCTGTCAACACTAACATTTAAGTTTTTCCACTAAAGCAAAGTATTGCAAAAAAATAAGTTGCCACAGTTTGCCAAAAAGTGCTCAACTATAACATGGTTAACCTGAAAACTTTTGCATCTACCAAAAATCTTCTTTAATGCAACCATAAAAATTTAAATTGGTTTTCATTAAATTGCTATTATGATATTATTTTTATGTTCTATTCAGTTTGGTAATTTTGAAACTGGACCTGAAAACACAGATTAACTCATTGGTGCATTGTGCACACTTGAGTGCGCAACACATATTCCAAGTCTGTTTCTAGTCCTGGCTTGGATGGGTGTGGATGGTAGCTATATTTCCAAATTAGTCATGTCGTTGGACATGAGTCATCCAATACACTGCCGTTCGTGCAAGAATGAATAAATGGCTAAAACATGCATTTTCTGATTTCTCTGCTTCATTTGAGGCCAGGGGCTTTCTGTGTATATGCGGAGGGATTTCCTTTCTGGTGATGTCATGTTCCGAAAATATGTCAGGCAAAGAAAATACTCATTTTATGGGCGAAGAGCTTGCATTAAATCCTCCTGTGCCCCCCCCCATGCTATTCAGCTTTAGTGTTAAGTCTGTTTAACAAAACAACATTTTAATTTGTGTGTCTGTGACGTGATGCACAAGTCACTAGCGTGTGACTGAATAGCAAAACCACACGTTTCTTTCAAGTAGAATCTTTTCCATATTCTCAGTTTCAATTTCAAGTATAGTTTTAATCCCAGATCAAAGGCACCGCCGCATATTTTACTATAGAACAGCCACTGACTGCTGAGAATTATGCCCATTTTTGATAGAGTGCTGCCCGAGGGGCAGAACATTGCCCTCGTCCAGATTTGACCCTTGTCCTTCTACAATCTGCACACAAATTCGACCTGATTGTCTGAATATTTTGATAAGATTATACACTGCTGATTTCCAAATTATTTGCAATGTTAGAAGCATTTTTTTAAAAACTGTTCCACAAGTTTTAATTTTGCAGTTTGTTACAGATTAGTAAACCCCTGGCCTGAGAGACTGTGAGAAATACTCATTTCATTTGTGTGTAACGGAACTGTTGCCATTCAACCTAATAATTGGTTCAATGTTATTGGGCCAATTACTTTTCCAGCATTTTGTTGCCCCTGTTAGGACTTTTTGACTTGTGTTACTGCTATCACATTCAAAATGAACTTGTGTTTTTCTTGCAAAGGGAAAATGTCTTATTTACAAATCTAATATCTTGCTTGTACCCTGTTGAGGCATCTGTTTATTAAATTAGCAAATCATTGCATTCTGAATGAATTTACATTTTCCACAACATCTCATATTCAGAATTGGGTAGTAAAAATATCTGTTAGATAAAAGGAAATTAAAAGATTTGTAACGGATAACATTATAAGTTTATGACAGCAGCCTATTAATTGTCCTTCAACTAAACATTGTCATTTTCTTCAACAATAACGTTTGATTCAATAGTTCTCAGTGATTTAATCACATAAAATGAAGGATGGTTGCTGCTTTGCAATAAAGACAAGAAACCATTTCTTTATACTTATATTTTATTAATTGTCACTGCACATGTTCAGGGAAACACATGTCAATATGAATTTGTTACATGAATATCTATTGCACTATAGATATCTGTTATTTAAAAATAAATGTCATGAAATGGCATTAGAATGGCATGGAACCAATACAGTATAAATTTCTTCTTCATATAATAGAGTTTGGCATGTTACTATTAAAATGAAATATATCAAGACACAGAATCATGGGAGCACATCATGTACAGTACTTGACACTCAAAACCCTACAGCAGACAAAACAGTGACCTGTCTCACTTGACTTTGACTCATTTACAGCAGATAGCATGATCAACCAAAGCAGTGTTCTGAAATCAAGCGCTTGCTTTGAGGGGGATTAGCTTTTATCAGACTAAACAACAAAGACAGGTTACAGATAACTAAATTTAGATATAGCAACTAAATTAATATTCATATCAAAGCAGGGACTAAGACAGAGTGGACGGCAGGTTTAGTTAAATTTATCATCTTGATTCTGTATTTTTCCTGTGGTTAATGACAATGAGGTAAGATGTTAAATGATGAAAGACTGAATTGACACAATGTCAAGCCTCCTTGTGTTTAAACCATACGTCCCAAGTCATCAGTATTAGCAGTGTGACAGCCGATGACTGAGACCAATGTGTTCTCATCAAAAAAGGGGGGACAAATAATACAAATTTTTCAATACTTGTGAATTTCATTGGCTTGACTCCTTTTTTGTTCTTTATTTATTCTTGTCACAGTAATATAATATGATGGCAAATTTGTCATCATCATTTCACAATGAAAATTTAGCTGTCAAGAAAGCACAATATCAGCAGAATCAGGAGGCGGACAACCCAATCCAAGGTACTGTATTTCCTGGAATGAACCAGCAGTCCCTTCTTGTCGACAATCATATCTGTGATAACTGGTAAAACCTTTTTATTCTTTTTTTTCAGTGTGGAAGTTCCTCCAAATACTGCACAAAATGTTTACATTTTCAGCTGACTTTGCAGCAGCTTTACAGAGTGCCAGATTTGAACTACCCACTCTACTGTAGCTGCATTAAGACTGATCATTGTCTACTTTGCAAATGTGTTTTAAGGAAAATGTCAATGTTTTTCTTGAAATGTCACATTCATGTATATATGCCATGGAACTGCATGGATTTCTTTAAATAAATACAGCTCTGACCCATAGCTTTCATCCCTCCTATGGTAAATGCATTTCCTGACTATCAACAGCAGAGGGCACAGAGTCAGTATTGCTAAAAACACACAGAGCTTTGTGGACACGAGGTGCTGTTAGTGCCTGCTGGGAATCTGTCGACTAAAAGTTTTCATTCACTGTATTCATTTTGGATGACTCATGTCCAATGGCTTATTCATTAATATATGCATTACACAATGGTATGATTTGTGTGTAGGTTTTCCTTGTTTAATTGTATGTCATCCACCACCCACTCATTATTCTGTAAATTGCTAAAGACTTCCATCTTTACACAATATACTCTATAAGATAGTAATATATTGTATGACTGTAAAATGTCATGTAAAGCATTAGATAACAAATAATCATTTCTGTTTTTTTCTTGCAGTCCCTGTTTGTATAAGATATGAATATGGGGCACAATGAAGACTCTCATGGTACCAGGATCAGTCAAATTGAATAGCACAGACTTCTCCTGTCCTTGTATCTTGTGATAACGCTGTTTCAAATCAAATCGCATCAACACAAAAGCACTTTGCAGTTAGAGTGTTAAGAGGCTGAAAACGCTGTGAGCACATCAGCGCATAACAGTTTTGTTCTCTGCCAAAATCACTGGCAGGTTGAAGAGGAGCAATTTTTACTAAATGTTTAGCAGCACTTTGTGTGGTGGCTGGTGTGAATTTACCACCCTGGTGGTGATAGAAAAAACACACAAAACGCATGACAGACTTGCATTTGGTGTCTGTTTGTGACTGGTTGGAAGGACGACCAATGTTGTAGGCCTACCAAAGTTTAGGCTTTGTCAGACATAGAATGTTACTAATGGTAAGGACTGGGGGGGTTTTGGAAATGGAGATAAAAGGGAGTGATAAGCACCGACCGAATAAAGCTCAATTAAGGTTTGTTGCTCTCCTTTTTTCTTGCAGTTTGTGTTAGTGGAGTGCACAAGTCAAGCAGATTTCCAAGCAGTCACACACACAATGAAGTTTTGTGAGAAACACAACGCTTGGTTCTACGTTTCATTGCAAAGTCAGTGCTAGTTGTCTCTTTTTCCTGACGGTGTCAAATAAATTCTTAAATCCGGTACATGATGAGACCGTCCCAATGTCTAATTACCTATTGATGGCATTTCTGCCAGTGTAAAAGGCTTATCTCCACCAAATCTATGTACCATTAGTGAAGGATAATTTTCAAAAGCTGTAGAGGACATGCTAACCCACTGCATAATTCATCACAACACAAGTCTACTCATTCACTCAGCTCATCAGCATTCATAAGGCTTGGCAGAGCTTTTGGCATTTTTCTGCGCACCAACTGCAGCATCATTTATAAGTCTTTCTTTTTACATTCAGCTCCAATCTATCCGTTTAATAATTCATTTCAGGGTCATCAGAGAAAAGATTAAAGAATGATGCTGCAGGTGTGTGATTTTTAATCCTAAACCTACTGATCTCATTGCTGAATGTGGGGGCTGCTGATTATCAGTGACTGCCTTATGAGCAGAATTGTTTCATCCAACTTGATGGGACGGACAGATTCAAAGGTCTGAACATCAGTCAGACATCTCGCTGTGAAATCGTTTGATTCACAGCATGAAGATGCAAACATTTATAAATAAACTTCTTTTTTCTTCTTTAAAGTCATTTTGCACTTGTGTACCCAGGGGCAACGCAGGCAATGGTTACATATTGTTTCACATTCAAACTATAGCATAAAATAACAAACCATCAAGACAAACTGTCACAAACATAGGCCGCAGTGGTAAAAATCAGCATCTGCAGAGCAAAAACATCCAGAACATACTTCACCAATTTTAGTACAAGCCTTTTTTTCTCCTGGTAAGCCACAAAATCCAACTTTACTATACAGTTTTGATTCCCTTCTTCTATCCCTATGATACTGTGATTATGTTTTTACTGAAATGGCTATAGCATAGCACCTTGTTCACAACTTTAGACATTGTCAGACTGAAAGAAACTGGATTAATCATGTAGCGCATGAACTCCTAAGTCACTGACCTTTGATTACTAAAGTATCTAACAAAAATATCGCTATTATTTATTTAAGATTAAAGGAAAATCTTCAACAAATGAAATAAATGATTAAAAAAACAATGGGAAAAAGCTGTGAGCAAGGGGCAATAACAATATCTGAAACCATCTGCTAAAAAGATGCAAGAAACTGCCTCATCTGAGGAGGAGGTGCTGAGACACAGTGATGTTCGAGGATGAGCTGTTGCCCATCCGCCTACTTCCTGTCAAAATGCTGACACTTCCTCCCAGTCATGTTGCCAGACTCAGCCGCACTAACTGCAGTACCAAGTCCAACTGAGTGTGCAGTATTCTGCCTCGACTGCAAAATTGTGCTTAGGAGTTTATGTCCCAGAAGTGTTAAGGCTTTTTAAATCTCAATACCAGACACTTTTCTAAATAGTAATAAGCTTGAACAATGAACTTTAACAAGATGAATGAGTAGATGTAAGAGCATTATTAAAGGTTTACATTTCCACAAATGAGCACAATCAAGTCAATTTAAAAATAAGCAGATGACTATTAAAAAGTCTTGGCCTGGTATTGGTGGGTTTTTTTTTTGTCCAACTCATTGGATATATTAATATTTCTTAGTTAGGGAGGAAAGGTTCGCAAAGCACCAAATTATGGTTGAATTACATTACAAGACAAGACAGTTCATGGACAATAACTCCTAGTCACCTGTTGTTTAAATGTTAATGTATGCATTTTACTATGTTGATCATATTAAGACAACTGTGGCTGCAGATATGTTGTTTATGTTAGAAAATATAGATTTTTAGTCCCTTATTAACTGATGTTTTATCCACTCCTTTCCTAAAAAACAAAATAAAAAAGTTGAATTGCCACTTTCAACTCAACCATCAACATCAATGCTATGCGAACCTAACCTCTGCGCAACTGCTCCTTGTCTAATCCTGTCAGTAGGAGCCATTAAGAATGAAGAGTTAGCATTACTGTTAGCTGTGGTTAATGAAGCCATAGGGTGGCCACAGCGAGCAGGAGCGATAATGCCATGGTGGAGACAAATGAGGCAGACAGAAGCTTGCCGTTATTCACCAGCCTAAAGGAGATCACTTCCACCTTAAATCCATCTTCGGTTGCCATGCAACGGAAGATACCCTCTTTCAGTGGGGTGTTCATGAGAGGCCCTAGGACGCAGAAGTCTCCAGAGAAGAGGCAGGGGTAGGTGATACGGTTGTCCTTCTCCCAGCGGTAGGTGGCGTGGAAGGAACGCACAGGGCATGGAAGAAACACTGATGTGTTGGACTGAACCAAAACCTCTCTAGGGGAAGTTCGACGCTGCTTCAGAGCTGTTTTGGGGAAAACAGAGGAGCAAATGTCAGTGATTCTCTGTGGACAGAAAGCCAAGCAAAAACAAAGCATTTTTCTATCTTATCTTATTACCAGACGGGCAGAGCAGAGCTGCATCGAGGCCCCAGGTGTTCATGGACTTAAAGTCCCTCAAGTCTCAACATGCTGCACAACTACAGTACAATATTAGTTTGAATGAGGCAGTTTTGGAGCAGTTTCCACATAATATACCTGGTGTATGGCCTCTTTCCGAGACAGTTAATGTGAACCAACAAATCATTTTTCACCTGGTGTATTAATCCAATCATGCTTTGCAAAGGAATAAAAAGTTATTACATTTTGTTTAATGCTCGGTTGGATAAAATCTAAAGAATATACATCTGAACTCAAGTCTCAACATCAGGAGGTGTAAGGAATGATCTGTTTGCACAAGTACTGCATAAACAGATTCCTTTTTTTAGCTTTTTGTGGTTTACAGTGCAATATTTGTGTACAGTAACCCAGGTGCAATTTTAAGAGAAAACATATGTATATTGATGATGATACATAATATTTCCTGTGGGTTTTTAAACTCTACCCAATTAAATGATAATCATCTTTACTGTAGTCCCAGATAAAAGCTCCAGTTTGGCTTTAATTGAGACACAGAGGGAGTGGGAGAGAGCAGATAAGGACGTACCAGCAGCCTCCCCACAAACAGATGAGTTTGATTGGTCGAGATTCTGGATGATTGTCCTGTTAGGGGAGGAGAAGAAGAATTAACAGTATAAAATCACAACATAAATTTGCAATGAGCCTTTGCCTCAAGCTACTGGCTCAGGAACTTAAGAAGAGAAAAACCATTCAACATTACTGATGGCATAAGGAGAAATGTGTTGAAAATTTAATTCTTAGAAATGGCTGATTATTTTCTTATTTTCATAACTGAAAAAGCACAAGACTCATTGAATAATCAAAAAGATTAGTAAAGGCTGATTGTTGTGCTTTCCACCGAACGTCCTTTTCGTTATCATTAGAGTACAATTTCTGATCAGTTATTAATCCTTTTTTTATCTCAGAGCCAGTAATTATCTACAGCCGTTCCTCTGACGTTCCTCTGAAGCACTTTGAGTGGCTTGAACCTGAAAATGTGCCATACAAATAAACTCGCCTTGCCTTGCCTTCCCTGACAATTTTATGATTCTGTAGTTTTCAAAATGATGAATGAGTTCACCTCTTTTTTCTTATTGGCTCATATAAAAACAAGCAGGGCCTCCGCAGCAGTGGCATCAAATATAAACTTACCCAGTTGTGACGTTGTATCCAGATGGGATGGCAATGCACTTTCTCCGGGCCTTGTCCCATCCACAGTATGGATCCCGGGAAAGGATGCACTCCCTGCATGTGTCACCATAGCGACCGCAGTCAGCAAGCTGCAGTCGCTGGACCTCCATGGCTGTGCCAACATAGAGATGTCCCTGAGAAAGAACAGATATTAGATATTATGTGATTTATGGACCCAATAGCAGCAATGATATGATTGAAATATATCAAACTGTGCTTTCTCAATGATCAAATCAAATAATAAATCTAGTGGTTTTATTCATTCCTATAGTACATTTTTATTCGTTTTGTACCACCAAGGAGTTGTACTTTTTTTCTTTAATTATAATTTTATTGTCATTATAATGACAGTAAAATTATCCATTAAATTCTAAGGCCACAATAAATGAAAGAGAAAAAGTAACTGTTTTATGAATAAAGGAGCATAAAAAGTATCTTAAATTAAGGGTAATGAATTCAGCATGTCATTTGTTGATACATTCAGACACTGGTAATGTTTGTATTGTGTGGATTTTTTTCATTGTTGCAATGATAATTTGAAAATGAACAAATTTTATTCTAAAATTGTGCAAATCAAATTATATAAAACCTTTTTTCCACCCCCTTGGCAACATTGATCATCTTAGGTTTTTATAAAGCTTTAATGAAGACAAAAATTATTTCTACTGTACTTAAACTCATTAACAATAACTTTCTAGCTAATTGCTTTTTTAATACAAATTACATGTGTTCCTCTGTCTTTGATTTATCTGTTAATGTTATGGCCCGGCTGGAGTTCTACAGTATAATTAGTCTCCCCTTTGTGACAAGCCTATAAGCCTTGCAATATTTATGATGAAATTGCAGCTAAAATATCCTTTCACCACATATTGTAACATTATTACTCAAACCTTTTGGGAATCGATGGCCATGTTCAAAACGGGTCCCTCATTGTGAAACAGCAAGTATTGAGATATGATGAAGACTTCCTCACTGGTATGAAGAACTTTAAGAACTTTGCCTTGATCTGTTGAAAAACAAGGAGAAAATATTGTGTTAAAATCTAGATTACTGTGCACTTGTGCCTTCTGTTTTCTCTTAATAAAACAGATTTTTCATTTGGAACATTTCCACTGTAAATGCAAAATGGATGGCAAAATGCATTAAAGGTAGTTTCTTGAACAAAAATGTGCAACAGAAAATGTCCTTCACTGTGTTAAGTATCCAAACATTTGACTGGTGCTGTAGGCTACTAAATACCATCAAAAGAATCAGAAGCAAAGAGTTTTAAAATTAGGTTATAGTGTCATTTGTAGATTTTACAGTAAACTGTGTTTCCAATTTTCTGGAAGTTTCCCAGAGAAACATGTCTATTTTTAATGCACTGCCATCCAATGGGCTTGAAGATCATGAGCATCCAGTTTGGACCTTGTTCCACATGATTCTTCCTGATTCTCTTTTTTCTATTTTTTTATGCATCATCATTCAGATGGTGGAAGTGTTCAGAATTCTCAAAAACATTTTTCTGAAATGTTATAACAACATTTAACAAGTCTGAGCGACTGAGAATCTTCGAGGTGCTGCCTCTCTTAAATGCAGTTTTCATACCCTGTTATTTCACTAACTTTTGGCCAGAAAACCTATTTATTTATCTAATTATTTGTCAAATTTGTCAAATTCCGGCCTTTTCTTCTTCCAGTGGCTATTATTTGGAGATGTTTTGCATTGGATGCATAAAAAATGAGCCAATAATTTGAAAATAATTGTTGTTTTTGTTCTTTTGGGAAGAAACTTTGAGTTTATACGATTTGCAAACCATAGCATTGTTTTTATTTACATATTACACAACACTCAAACTTAAATGGAATCGGAGTTGTTACTAAAGATCTCATGTAATTGTCTGATGTTTCCTGTATAGCCTGAGACAAAGGTTTAGATGAATGAATTAGTAAATCTGTTTGTCCTAAACTGCAGCATCACTTCTACTGGACAAAGATTTTTCTTTTTGGGTTTCTATGTTTTTGTCTTTCATAGTCACAACACCACATCTAACTTAATATTTGCTCCATCATTTAACCAGAAGGAATTATTCCTCTTGAGTGTTTCTGTTATCTGAGTGAAGGTGCTTTGAATTCCAGTAGATATACACAGACCTCCAGGAATTTTGTACATGATTGTTCAGCTTTACTCAAATTGTCAATATTGCATGGAGCCTCACTTTGAAATTCGGCGAGTCATTATTCTAGCTGCCAGCAATCACTTTGTTTTGCACCAGAGATTGTTACACTACCAGTCAGCCAAGTGCAACATCACTCAGACTGTTTACTATCTCTCACTTTTCTTTGTCTTTATTTCCTTGTATGTTTCGGTGCTGACTATTTCATTGCAGTCAAAGCCATAGAAAATTACGTACGTTACCAATTTGTACCCTGAAACAAAGACATTTATATTGCCTCCCAAATGATCTTATTCCTGTCCAAATGATAACTTATGAAGTATAAAGGCTCCCTGCTGAAAGATTTCTAACTTTTTTTTCTCCTGCCATATCAAAGATTATTTTATCCTTGAGAAAATGTGACTGCAGTGATACCTTTTTATCTCACATACTTCCTCTGTGACACTGTTATAATTATGCAGGCAGGCTCTTGCTGTCAGTTTTAAGCCCCTTGTCCTCAAACTGCCTTGTCTTATGTTTTACAAAAGTGCTCATCTTTTTAATTGTCAAGAATAACATTCCCCATTAAATCCAAGTTTTTCTGTGACTCTCTAATGTCAGTTGCAGTTATTGTATCCAAAAAGAGAAACAGGATGAAGAACGCAGCTCAAGGGAGAAATTGCTGAACTTTTGTGACATCTGCTGAGGGAATCTGTTTAGCTATATTTATCCAGGTAGGGACTGCTGTAAAAACATTTCTTTACAGTCACCCTCTATGCTTTTATTTGTGTACAGTTTTATGGACTTAATTTACAGAGGTTTTAATGACAGGAATGAAAGAGAAGTACTTTTTCAGTTTTAATTAGAACTATTTTTTTTCTTTCATGATTTGCTTTGCTGAATCAAAATTCTTGGTCATGTGTCACTTTTGTCTGCCGCTAATCTTTAAACCACTGCCACTCTGAATGCCACATTATGTGTAAAAGAAAAATGGTTTAAAGCAGAGACGGGTGTATGACTCTGACATTTCTTAGTCCCTGAAGAGAGCTTACCCCTGTATCACCTCCATAACTTTAATGCTCAGAGCACCTTGTGGCAATAAGTCTGAGTTGGTGAAGGGGATCTCAGTGCATCTACATATTTCCATCCATCTCTAAGTATCTACTGTTGAAGATATACAAAGTGTTCCAGGTCCCCATTGGTCACTTTTTTCATTATTCCTTTTCTGCTTTGTCTTAATTTTATGATATTATTCCATTCATTCTGCTTTATTTAACCTTTCCTTAACCAGTGGTAGAAGCCCTGTAGGCGAGACATGACTAATTAACATGTAGGCTATTTACTTGGTATCCCTTCCAAGTACTTAGACAATTTATAAATGTAGTGGCACACCCCACAATTCCAGCATAAATGACACATTATTAATTTGGATTAAACAAGACTTCTCATCTTCCCCTGCTCTACCAAACAGCACAAAGCTGTGACACAGCAGGACGTCAAAACAGCCGGCCTGCGACACTTCAGCCTTCTGATAACCTCGTGTTACCTTTCTCCCCAACTTCCCAGCCTCCAAATGGCCAGATGTTCACCATAAACAATTGTCATGACTTGCATACAGGGTTAATCCCCCCAATAAGACTTCTACAAAGAACTGAACTAGAAAGGAATTCTCCTTCTCCCTCTCTTTTTCAGGAATGTGGTCAAAGAGCCACAAAAAGACCAAGGACAATAAATATCTTTAAGACCAACGTTTCGTTGTTAACTTTTATAAGTTTAATCTACTTTGGTTAG
>JAVQJG010046577.1:0-12130 GCA_036024015.1 Craterocephalus amniculus
GCGGAGGTTAGCCGTAGCAACAGAAACGACGCATGGAAGCATGAAGGCAGCGACGCATGAACACGCTTGGAACGGACGCCCCAAACTACGTCCGTCAGGGAGCATAAATGGGCCTTAAGCCTGATAAACACACCGTTCATCCTGCAGCTCCGTGTCTGTTCCAGCTGTGTGTTGAGAACTGTGCACGAGCTCAAAGAAAAAGCGGTTTCTGTAGGTTTTTATTTAACGCTTTATGGAGACGCTGGCGATGAGACGTGAATATGTTCAATATTTCTTATGTGACGTGCTCAGATGTGTTCACGTACAAATCAAACTCAGACCGGCTGGAGACAGCTTATAACGTGTGATATTATTTACATATAAAAATGTATTTGGGGTAACGTCTGTGTTCCTCCACTGAAGGGCTGCAGAGGTTGTCAACAAGTTAATGGTCAGTATATTCACCTGGTAGTAATTCTAATTAATGCACTGTCTATTTATGAATTACATGTTGAATGTTCCTGTTATCACATATTACTACATAACAGATCATTCACTTGTATTACAATCTACAAACCCAAGGCCTACTTTTAATAAGTATAGAAGAATATTATTTACTCATTTACATGTACTTGGCACGATAAATGTAATTCCGAGTTATTCTAAGAAAGAATTGCAATACTTTAATCATAAGACAACAACTAATCAAATTGTTTTCTCCTACAGTTTTAAGTTATTTTATATCACAGATATTGACAGTGTACAAAACAAACTACCAGTATACTGTATTTAATCTTGCCCTGAGTGTTGACAATTTTGTAACCAAAATAAAAAATTTTTTGCTGCATATGAATATCAGTTCTAAATATTGTTTATTGGTTCCCTTATTTACTAATAATCTGTTATTGGTATCGGCCCTAAAATAAGCATATTGGTCGATTCCTATTGCTTACCATGTCCATCCCTTATGGGTGCAATAGAGTAGCTTTTATGATCCTGGTGCATCCATGGTGCACCAGGATGATGGACCCTGTCACAAAGCTCACATCATCTCCACCATGACAATGAGTCCACTGGACTTCAACGGCCTCCACCGCTACCACATCTCAGTCCAATATTCCACCTTTGGGATGTGGTGGAACGAGAGATTCTCATCATGGATGTTCAGCAACTGTGTGATGCTGTCATGTCAATATGGAGCAGAACCTCTGAGGAATGTTTCCAACACCTTGCTAGATCTATGATACCAAGAATTAAGGTAGTTCTGAATTAAAAAGGGCTTCAACCCAGTACTAGAAGGTGGACCTGATTTAAGCTGCTAATGAGTACATCTTGGCAGTGTGGAGTGTGATTATAGCAGTAGATTGATATTGGATTTGTATACTTGGGTAGCTGCCATTTAGCTCAACAGACAAGAAAGTTAGTAGCCATACATTTCAAAATGCAAAGTAACCAGTAAACTCACAAATCTGTAATTGGTTATTTCTGTAGGTTCCCCTTGTACCGGTAGTTCCAGTTTTAAGCATCTTCATTAATACCTATTTGATGGTTCAGCTGGAAGCAGAAACATGGATCAGTTATTCTGTTTGGATAATAGTTGGTGAGTATTTAAAGTGCTGCACGATAAATGGCCATCTTTTTATACTAAAGTTGTAAAGCTCCAGGTTTGAACACAATAGTAGTAGCGGTTTAAAAGTTCCCATCCAAGCTGAAAGTCAGCTGAATACCTGCCGGCTTCCAGCCAAGTTCCAGCCAACTGCCTCTGAATTCCAGCGGCTGGAGAGGTCCCCCTCCCTCTCCTGGGAGTGTCGATGTTTTAGTCAAACTCCACCCATTCATTGAAAAACAGGGTATTCCCAGAAGATGGCACTTCTCTCATAGAATTCTCATTGGCCATCGTCTGTCAGATTTGATCTGAATTCCACTTATGGCCAGAGGCGCCACTCAAAGCACCTCTGATGGTCAGTCACAACTCATAAAATTGCAACTTCATACATAGGCTAATCATCGTTTTATTTGGGTTGTTAAGTTTAACACTAGCAGCGCGTTCTAAACATCCCGAGGAACGCCGCCAGCAGTCATTGCAACATTACTTATTCACGGTTTGGGCTGATACAGCTGCTGCATAACTGAATATTGACAAAATCATAACATAATATCGGCAGGTTAACATAATAATAGGATTACTGATAATGTATAAAGCAGGGGTCATAAAATCCGGACTCTGAGACACCTGCCTGCTGTACGAAGCAGGCTGCTATGAATGACAGGACCCAGCAGCCTATCAGAACACAGGGTTTGTGATCTTACAGCCAATCAGAAGCAAAGTAGGGCGGGCATATGTTACAATTCTCTAGCCTTCTGATATGTGACAGTTTGGCTGTCACATATCATATCTAATAAAAGTCCTAAAATATCAGCTTCAGCTGTTTTAGTTTGTGAATGGCGGCTAATTGTGGACGATCCAGCTGAATCAAACTGCTGTTTCTCTGGGCAGCATAGTTGGCCTAGAGTTTAGCGATGTTGGGTGTGAGCAAAAATCTAATTGGAAAACCGGATTTAGACCTTCACACAGATAAAATCAGGCGATTCTGATGTTGACCAGAGGCAACTGAGCCTTTTGCCTTCACATTGTTTTCTAGCCCCATAAAGTGATTGCACAATGTTTTGGATCATAGTCCTGGAAAAACTGATGGTCAGACCCAATGGTGCTGCGTTTTCTTTAATGATGGTCTCTTGGAAGTATTTTTGGTCCATTATTCCCTTGAATATGACCATAAGGCCTGTAAAATGAGAAGATCATTCCCAAACATGCAGCTTCAAGGCTGGATGTTTTGGCTGTTCAGCAATGACGTGATCCTTCCTGTAGAAACTAGTAGTGCTCCAATGCAACAAATAATTCACATTAGCAAGATAAAATCAATTATTGGTAGCCAATTTAATGTGTTTAAATTAATTTTGGATTGCCCAGCCCTTGCCATGGCAGTGCAGACCAGACCAAGAGGGATCAAGGAAGGAATTATTCAATTTATGTGGACAGTCAGCACTTAGCTGAGAATGTGTTTGACTGTTTTACACCTGATGTGTCACCTCAGTCACCTGCAGGATTGAGATGTTTGCTGACTGTCTTGTAACTTGAAAGGATGCATATCGACGTAGAAAGCTCAGATATTTATTATGAAGAAAATGTTTTTTGGGTCACAGCGCCAGCAGCAGGAAGTGCAGACGTCTCACGGCCACACCAGCCTGTTACACGGAGGCTCCTTTAACTTTCTGATATATATTTTTTAAAATGACCATACATATATTTATATTAGCTAACACTGTACTATAAATAAAATACTCATTCATTCGACCCAAAAAATCGAAGGCGATTATCTGATGCCAGACAGTGCTCTGCGTGTCACTGAAAACCTGCCAGTGTTCTCTCTCGATGAGTAGGATTAAATGTTTCCATGATGACCTATAATCATCCCCGTTGACACTGTCCAGCCCTGAATGAGCTTCTAGTTCTACAATGGTTTTTGCTTTGGAGGACGTGGTGAAGCATAGGGTCTAGTGGGCATTTTAAAAAGCCGTGCGTGTTGTGAGCAGTGGTGTGGGCTGTCGCACACAGAGCGGCTCATGATTTCACCACAACCATTTAGCTGGTCTTAGTAGGCCTACCTGTGTTATTTTGTTCCTTGTTAGATTTAATCGCAGTATATCTGTGACATAGCCTACATGTCTATTGAACATTTATAAAAATATGGAACAAATCGCGTCTTTGATGTAATTTTTGAAAAAGACCGAGTCAAGATTCCAGGGTTCAGTGACTGTAGAAGATTATTTTGCGTGAAGGACTGTGCAGCTCTTAACATAATCACATAGATCACAGTAGCTACGGTTTTTCAGCATCCCCAGTGTGAAAACAAATGAAGTAAAGTAGACCAGCCTATATGCTGTTGAATAACGCCACAATGTGTAATTTCCTTCCTTCTTCATAGACCTGTAGAGCCCATTCTTTTTTGCTCTTTTGTCTCCGTCATTAGAAGTCCCGACAGATCTCTGGCGTTGACAGTCAAACCTGTTACCACATGGCAATACATGGCATTTAGAGAGTGGCACATTCACATCACTGCTCCTCCCAGTGGACAGAAGAGGCATTGCAGCTGTTTTTTACTCAGGCTGGTTAGGGGTAGGGCCTCGCTGACAACGTCATTGCAGGGTTTTACATTACCCCCACAGACTTGTGAAGGATCAGCAAAGATCCAGCCAAGGACCCATCATGGAAACAGAGGAACTTTTAAACCGCTACTACTGTAAATGGTAACCAAAATGTTTCAAGGAATTTGTAGAGATAACGGTAAAATGTCTTTTTTCCCAGGTCTCATAATTTACTTTGGTTATGGGATTCGTCACAGTGCCCAAAGACTAAGACTGCAAGAGATTCCGACCCTGGCCCCTATAGGGAATATAAACATGGTTGTTGACTCTGCTGCTTGATGTGGTGTTATGAAAATGAATAATTCATTTGTCCACAAAATGTTTTAAGATGATCAAGGAATCACCTTGAAATCCTTTGTTTTTATTGTTTATAATCTAGCCAGAGTTAGTCTGACCTGGTGTTAGTCTAATGTTTCTATTTGATGTTATATTTTAAGTGTATGGAAATATATTTAAAATGACCAGTACAATGGTCTGTGAAAATACCGTCCTGTTTGTTGTTTTATCTTTTAGGGCTTGATTAGTTATTCAAGGTTTTGTGATAGTTTGCTATTTGTATCTGACAATGATGGGATATTTTTAAATGTATGGATCTACTGCAAGATTCATTTGAGTTGTAAAATGTTAGTGGATTTAAGAAAATAAATGTGACTGTACTGAACAATGCAAGTTTATGCTGAAGTTACTTTTTATTTTGAGATGTTTAGATGTGGTCTGATTGGCCCCAGTGGGATACTGGTGTATATCCCTGTTTAATTTTGGGATAGACTTTATCCATGAACAGACTTGACTGAAGAATATGAAATGAATGTATTAAATGAAAAAAATACGACGGGTATACCTGCAGAGTCTTACAAGCTGCTAGTGCCATGTATCGATTTCTATTCC
Organism: Craterocephalus amniculus; assembly: GCA_036024015.1. NCBI lineage: Eukaryota > Metazoa > Chordata > Actinopteri > Atheriniformes > Atherinidae > Craterocephalus > Craterocephalus amniculus. The sequence continues at coordinate 5,074 of JAVQJG010046577.1, forward strand.
GAAAATAATCAAACACCATAACCATTGGCTACTCTCTTCCTAATTTCCCTTGATATCTGGCATCTGTTAATCAATTATGAAGAATTTTATACAAGCATAGCGCAAGTTCTACCTTTTATTCCAGAAGTCTGCCACCTCTGGCAACAAGTGTAAGTGACACCAATATTGACACAATATTGGTGTCACCTACTTTGACTGTTGGTCTTTGTTTACCTGGTAATTAAAAAACACTTTCTTCCTCATTCAGATGTTTATTAAGATGAACGACTTTTGCAACAGTTAAATACGCTTCATTCAATGGTTACACTGAAAAATATGCACTAACATGCAACTTCATGTTATTGATGAAAATCCTAATAATGCCTATCCCTAGTTTTAACACACACAAACCATTAATAGATGCAGTTCTCTAGTTCTAGTTTGTCTTGGCGATGAAGAATTCTGCCACTGCTGCACTGGGAATGCTGGATGAAACCAGGTCTCTGAGATTATCAAAGCGCTGCAGTCCCTGATGGCTCTGTTTGTGAGGAAATGCTTGGTGTGTGAGAAAACTGCATTGCAATTTCACAGAAGCCACCATTTTAAGGGATACTGTGGAACTTCTAACCCAAACATCGGTCTGATGTGAGTAATGATTTCTGGGGTCAATATTCAGCGTTTAAGGACTATTGGCGCTCTGAGGGGGCTGCCCTCTTCAGAACGAGACATCGTGACCTCAGGGTAGAGGATCCAGCACTAGGGACCACATGACCTGCATGGATTTTTCTTTTCCACGTCTTCTAGCAGTGTTTATTCAAAACAACAGCAGTAAGTGCTGATGAGCTGCAGCTCGTCAGGACTACTAATGAGGCTCATCATAGACTTTTTTTCCTCCATCCATTGCTCTAGTCAACAATGCCATTTAAAATGTGTTTTTTTTTGTAAATCAACTAAATTATAAATTTCATATGTTCAAGGCCATATTTGTGGATGTGTTATGCCTGTTTACCCAGTCAGTATTTTTCTGTTGATAATCAAGCCAATACAGTTTTTTGTAATAATATACATAATTTTCCCCACTGCGCTGCAACACAGAATTTCCCACCCATCAAATCCACCTTTAACCACTGGTTTGGAATCTGGATGGATTGACAGATTTTCACATTGACGTTTAATTCGCCACGTTTAATAGTGGGGCTTTAAACTTTTTTTTTCTTTATGCCAAATGAACAAACTATTACAGAAAAAGAAAAAAGTGTTTATGAGCCATTAGTTTGCCTCACAAAGATGACTCAGGATAATCTTGTAGTTAACATTATCCTTAGTTTTTTGTTTCTAGGTGGCATCTGGTGGTGTGTTCTCTAGCTTCTTCAGCATATGGATGCATATGTATGGCTGTGCCTAGGCTCAGATTAAACCTGTAAGTAAACAATTACCAGAGATTTCCATGAATAATACGGTTCTTTGGTAGTGTGAATGCTCATTCACAGGACAAAATACACAAACGTCACCCATGATCTTGATTCTGAGAATCCTGGTGCAATTCAGATAGCATGAACGCAAAAGGATCATCCGCTGAACGGAGGACGTACATGGAGCGCAAAAAGAGCAACATGTTGGATAGCCTGCTGCCCCACTAGCTGCTCATACTGAACATTTTCCTGTGACAACCTTATTCGGTTTGAACAAAAAATGAAAACAAAAGATTGCAAAGACTTGGTGACAAAGTTATTGTTTACTTGCAGTAAATGTTTCTTGTCTTGGCCCATTTTGAGCAGAGTTTGGTTCTTCTTCCTACTTTGGTTTCTTCTTAGTCATCTTCGCCAGTACCGTCCCTAACTGGTTAGATCCAGCAGCAGAGTACAGGTTGAAAAGTTACCAAATGCAGGTGCAACATTTCTCTGCATTTTCTGAACAATTCTGGTGGATGTCATAGGAAATTCTGCCGTGGCAAATGGTGGGAAAAGGGATATCTAATGCACAGAACTGTTTTAAATGTTGCTACATAAGAATATATATATTAATATTGCAGAATTCGAATATTTGTGGGCTGCTGAAATACTTTTGTCCTTCCATTTATCAATTGTTTAAAGTTGTTTTCATAGTAAGTAAGAGGATATATTTTGTCGTGTTTTAAATTCCTGTCCTTTTCTTATTATCATCAAATAGTCTTTGAGTCAATCTCTGGGGCTCACCTGAGCAGCTGCAACCATCAACACTCAAAAGAAGTACATCTGGGAGACTAATGTACACTTGCACACAGATACAAGTCCTCCTTATTAGCTGTTCCAGATTGACCATCCTCAGGTCCAGATGCCTGTGACCACTTCTCGCCGTCTAAATGCTGTTATTGTGCTTAAAGCATGATTGGCAGCGCTGCTTATTAATTCTAATCTGGGCCACATATGGGTAGTGGTGGGCAGAGGGCAGGCAGCAGAGTATGCCAGGCTTACGTCACACAGATGCTAATTCAGTCTGACATGCTATAAGAGCATAGTCACACACACACATACACACACACACACGATCTGCTCCCCCAACACACTAACACCGCTTATAGGTAACTTGTATTTTCCTCTAAAGCACAACTGAAAGGAGGTTAGAAAAGGAGGTTATTCCTGAACAGAAAACCCACAAATTCCACAGCAATCCTGCACAAAAACAGCATTTTCTGAAAACCAAAGGTGTGGTGGAGCTTGAAGTACGTCATTTGAAAGCAGAGGCAGTATATGTTTAGCTAATTATTTCCATCATAAGACTTGTACAAAGGTCTTACATTTCCACTTAGAAGCAGAAACCTGAGAGAGGGGGTACTTTGCAAACATGTTTTCCATGCTAAAGGTAGAAATGTTGAGGTAAATTATGTTGCATCTGTACAAGCAGGTTAAGATGTCATCTCAGCAGCTGTAGTCTACCCAGATTGAGTACAGTTCAGAGATTGCAGAGGAATTGTCAGCCAAGATTAAGTGGCTTAAAAACATTTAGATACAGTTCTTCTTGACTTGCACTACTTGATTAAGCATTGGTAATATCCTGTAAAAGAAGTAAACAAGATCAACTGTTGAACCAAGATTATTTTGATTCGATGACTTTAAAGCCCAAAATTAATTTATCAAAAAGTCTGTCTACCAACCACTAGAAGTCCAACAGCAACCAAAGCAACAAGGGTTCCTAAAGCACTGGTTCCCAAACATTTTGAGCCACGACCCCAAAGATTGGTGTTTTTGACTCTTCCTTCAATTATTTATCATGTATCAGACGGGTCATCCTGCAGGGCCCTCTAAACATAAGGCTTGAAAACAATCTGTCTTCATAAATAATAATATACAAGATGAAAGATAAACAAACAAAAAAACAAACAAGATGATTGATGTGGATTTGTGCATTGTGTTAAAGAATTAAGGTGTTATATTTTGATTTATTCTTTGTTAATGTTTTCATTTTGACAGCCATGATAAAAATCCTAAATTTTTTTGATAAATATCTGTTTTTTTTACAATTATCTGGCAACCCCCTGAAATGATCTCGTGACCCACATGTGGGCCCCAACCCACAGATTGGGAACCACTGACCAAAGGTATAAAGTAAGAACAGATCAAGTATAAAGATAAAAAGAAGTACTCCTACTCGTCCAGCAGAGGGCATTGTTGTGCCAGTGAAAGAACGATGGCAGTTTACGATGGTGCGGGTTGCAGGTGATTACAGAAGATGTACAGTGATATTTGAGCCAAGATTATATAAGCAACAGTTTCTAAATACATTTTCTTTTCTTTTTATGAGCACATGAAAGGCAGTGGGAGAGTCGTCCTGCTCGGAGACCCTCCCAGATGCAGCAGACAAACGGTGGAGAGGCATCTCTCTTATGCCCCGTTTCCACTGAGCTGTATGGGTTTGTACGGTCGGGTACGCTATTATGAGCATTTCCATTGTGCCATAAAACCGACCCGTGCCGTACCGTACAGTTTGGGCGGAGCTATTGGCATCACCAATACAAAGCATTGATTGGCGGACAGAAACAAAAAATAAATCCCAAAGCAGCGGGACACAGATGCCAGTCAGTCCATGTTGAAAAGTAAACGGTAAAGCTGGTCAGCTCTGGAGCCACAGTTGCCGATGAAGTTGTGTCAAATGAGCTGGAGCCCAACTTTCAGTTGAAACGCTTTTCTGAATGGGCTGGACTATTCAGGACTATACCGACATTACAGACCCTATCGGAATCAGGAGAGGCGTCCCAAATGCAGGAGAGGCAGGCAGGAGACAGATTAAATGCAATGATGACGGTTTAATTGATAGGTTGGAAACCCAGTGACATGGCTGGGAAGACAACAGGATCAACTGAGAAAGGAACTGAAAACCAGGGGAGAACAAATACACCGAGGGGACTAATCAGAAACAGTTGGATGAGCTTACGAAACCTGGTGAACTAACTGACAGGAAGTAAGGAAACTAAACAAAACATGACAAAAACACAAACCAAAAAACCTAAAATCATGACAGGTTGCTTCTCCTCTTACCTTGGTAAAATGTTGTCTTTGCTTTAATATTACTTTAAAATTATAAATAAGTGAAAGAAAAATGTTAATGTTTAATGTTTTTAAAGTTGCAGTGTGTTGGTTGGTTTTCAGTTGCCTTGGGACTAAAATAAACTGATGGACAGTATAATGGACAGCTACTGAGACATTAATCTGGCCTGGTAGGAAAACAAAAGATCCCGGAATTTTAGGAACAGAAAGCCTTCAGTAGTTTATCCGAGGATGGGGAGCGGCGTGATAAGAAGCTCTGAGAATTAAGTATTGCTCCATCAAAAAGATGCTGATTCTAATTAATGGCTGGCACTGCAGTATGGTGCATTGTTGTGGCTGCTTGGTCATAAACAGAATGGAGTTGACAGCTGAGGGGAGAGCACTTTAAGAGGCTCCCACCATCTGTGTGTCAGCATTTAATGATGGTGACAGCAGCCCTGTTTGGCATTATTAAAGTAACACACACTCATGCAAACACTTAAACATTTTCAGCAACATTTAGAGAAGCTATTATGATCCACTCAACAGTGTTTATTTAACATTGTCTTCTGTCTTTTTTCAATTTTACCTCTTTTAAATGACACTCACTGGTCAACTTTATCAGGCTAACCTAATACAATTTATGTAGGATACATTGACTGGTCACTTTATCAGATCCACCTGCTACTACCGGGTTTGACTCCTTTTTCCTCCAGAACAGTCTTAATTCTTGATGCCATAGATTCAACAAGGTGATGGAAACATTGTCATTGATGTCATTTAAAAATCAGACACCATGGCGGTCCCCACATTTCCCATTTTTAGTTCCCAGCTTCAAATGATTTAGGGACAGGATGAAGAATTGAGACTCACGAGTGACGCCAAGGGCTGTGTGGGTAACATCAAAATCTGTGACCCATCACATGGTAGCGCGCACAAACACTTCACCGTCTGTCCATATTCCCACCACTGCACTGGTGATACTGTACCCGTTTACAATGTGATGGTGAGACCAACGGCCATATTTTATAAAAGCCAGCACCATGTGGAGCGAGGAAGTACTGTAACTTACGATAGTCTGTCTGTGAACATTCAGCGCTACAGCAGCTGCTGATTTCAGCTAATGCTGCTGCACTAAGGGTCTCTCCGACTCCTCGCTGATCTTGTGTCATTTTCATAGCAAGCTGTAAACACTAATTGTAATTTCTTTTAGGGATGTCCTGATCCTAACACCAGCATTGGTACTCGACCCGATACTGGCCTATTTTTCTGTACTTGTGCTTGCAAATACTTCCTCATGACAGCGTCCGATACCTACAACATGGCAACCAGTGAGTTTGCAGCCTGCCGTGTGTTGCCCAAACGTTTCAACTGACCAGGGGTTGTCTCAATCTGGGCAAAAGTTACAAAAAATTTAACAATTTTCCCACATTGGATGACAGTTTGATCACTGATTCCACTGGCACACAACACACATTGGGCCTAATTTCCGAATTAGCCAGAGTACAGGAAATGTGTTCAGATATTTACTTTTTCGATTTCATGAAGTCCTTGTAAAACCAGAGGTCGCCGTTGCTAGGCTAGCGAAGGTGAACTGCAATGAGTTAGCCTGCCACTAAGAAGTCTTACCCAATTCACAAAGCACTCAAACCAAATCAGATATTATGCCAGGCTGTGGATTTAAATGCTAACATTAACATTACATCGCATGGATTGTCGTATGTAGACTGAAATTACCAAGCGTGTCCAAGCCTGGTTCAAGCACTGGCATGTGAACACAGCTCAGGAATGATCGATACTGAGCCCGGCCAGGGCCCGAGCACGCCATGTGAAAAGGCCCTAAGACTACTGTATGGCTTACCTGACCTGGCAGATTTGTCATGAATGCAATGGGCAAGATGCATCATTAAACGTGTTAACATGTTGTAAATGACCAAATATGTTTCCTATGTGTAGCCTGTTATGGGACTTGATGATGAGAAGGACAAATGCAGACAAGAAACATCTAAAGAAACAGATTCTAACGGTTTTAAAGACAAGATCAACGTTTGACAGAAAATCTGCAGCAAATTCAGGATCATGGAAATCTGTCAAATCAAATATTAAAATTAGTTTCTGTCTGTGGGTCGTTTTTCTAGTTTAACAACTTCTAATCTTAACTTAAACTGAAAAGAGCAAAATTAGCCTGACTTTATTTTTTTTTTGAGATTCATAAAAGAATAATCACAAAAAAACCTTATTTATCTTTTCATTTTCAGTCTTTAGTTGAACATTAAAAGAAGAATGGTACACAGACCATGCTGATTGGGGATCTGGGTGCTCATTTATATAGCTTGCTTACACACAAAAAGTGGCGTAACTTTCTACGGAAAGTTTCTGATTTATAAAAACTAACTTGACGGGAGAATGTGCGTACCGGTACGTAAACTCTGAACCTTGCGCTCGAACATTTTGGATACGGGGAAACTGGCGGTGCCGCTGGTGAGATGATGAACTTCAGCTACGTTCCATAAGCACTCATTTAAGAATTTCAGTGCAGTATGGTCATACATTTTTAGATTGTAAAGCAAAGGCAC
>JAVQJG010046588.1:0-52193 GCA_036024015.1 Craterocephalus amniculus
CCCCCCCCCCCCCCCCCCCCCCCCCCCCCCCCCCTACAGTAAAAGTGTCAGCTTTCAGACACTATAAATAAAAATAGCTGAGACAGTTAAAAAGTGGATAAATTTGAATAAGCAAATAGTGCAAAAGACTCAGCAAAACTTTAAAAAGATTTAAAAAGTTTTTATGTCAAAAACCTGTTAAGATTTCTTTTTATGTTGATAGACTATTATATAGTGGCATTATAGAATCAGACAGTATCTTATAAGAGAATTTCTTTGTTCATAATTTCTTCACATTTATCACAAAATGTAATCCCTGTAATAAAGCCCAGAAATGATTGACATCTACTGTATCCCTCATCACATGTAATTTATATTCAGTAGCATTTACCTGTGTCAGTGTTGAATCTCCACATGCTTTCCTGGCATCCTAATATAAACATAATCAGGCAGAAAACAAAAACATGTAAATAAACTGAAATAAGAAGATAAAGAAGAACTATTTAACCACAAAAAACCCGACTCACTCTTATCTGGTTCCTAAGCTGCTCTGCCTCTTGACGAAGCTGCTCCAGCTCACTCATCTTTTAATTTTTTCAAGCAGTCACCTGTTGGTTAAAGCACATCTTTAACTGTCAAAATCAAACTTAAATAAAAAATAATCTTGATTTAGAAAAAAATAAAAAAGCCATGTACATTTGTTAAATCCCATGTGGGATTAGAATAGTATCATGCTTCGTAATCCAGTAATCCCGGTGTCAGATTTAATCAAGTATCATTCAATTAAGTTAAATCGTTTATTTCAAGTAAATCGTTTACTTCTGTATTCACCCCCTTATTTGGAGAAATAACTAATCAATAGTGGCACATACCTAACCTCTATGGTTTACTGCTTCCACAATGAGAATAAAAACCCACTTGAAACCCATTTCTGACTGTGCAACCGTGCCTGGTTTAACTGGGAAGAATAATCTGTAGTGACTAAACCACCACTGAGATACAGGGTCGGTCATACTTCACACTAATACAGGACACAGTCACTGTTATTGATCTCCTGTCAAAGCACAGATCTTTAAATTACAACATCATGTGGATTTATTCTTAATTATGTGTCCCTGGGGTCACATTCAAATAGTTCCCCACACAGGCAGCTTGCTATACTTGAATTTGTTCAGTGATTTGAATTCCTGGGAACCCTCCACAGCACACATGCATACAGTATACACTGCAATGAGCATTTAGCTACAGCAGACGACTGCTCCCTTGAGGGACCTGCGACCAGATGGATCTCACAGCACTAATGGTAGCCAAAAAAGGTGCATCATGGGCCTGAGTCTCCTGGCACAGCTGCTCATTTAGCCAATGAGGAGAAGAAAAAGCTGGGGGAAGGGGGGGGAGGTGTTCGGAGATCAGGCCTGGATGAGTCCAGCCAGATGCTCGATGCATTTTTTTGCTGCTTGTGAGCATCGGCTGGAATGGGAGGAAATACAAGAATACATGTAAGCGATCAAGGTGTAAAAAGAGACCGATTTCGACCTGAACTGACATGACGCCCAGCAGCAGACATGAAGCAACCATCCTCTTGATGATGAATTTTCTAGCCTTTGAGGGCATGTTTCATAGCATACAGTGACAGAAATGAAAAGATGCTAAGACCGAGTGGCCCCACCCCTCTGGACGCATATCTGATGGTAACTACACTGACCAAGCATGGCTACATCTGCAGCTGAGGGATAGTGCGGAGGCTTAACCACTGCATACATGACAGAGAAGATGTTAATGTCACAGCATTTGCAATGTAGAGCTACAATATGTAAATGCGGCCCCACTGGAATAAAATCCAATATCAGCGATACATATAGCGCTCAGACGCGCTCCAGGATTAAGATTTTAATTCACTATCAGCCGTATTTAGAGAACCACAGCAGAAGACTGGCTCCACGAAGGCAATCCATTGATCAGCACAGTCATGGAGGCCTTAACCACCTCTTTTCCCCCTCTACAAATGAGTTCATGAAATGCGGTTGCAGATGGGATCGATTGCTCTAAATGATGCTATGAATACGCATTTCACCTCCCAGCCATCTTACGCAGAAAAAGCTGACCAACTGTACGGATGCAGTCAAAGCGTTTGATAAAGGGTGGCTACCTGTTAATTCTCCCGATGGTTTTTTATCAAACACTGAGAGCAACGTCCTCAAAATGCCGTGGAGGGATGAAATAGGAGTCTTTTTCACGCATTAAAGATGAAGTTCAAAGGAGATCCACTAAAAAAAATTCCGTGTGTCACGACAAGGCTGCTTCCAAGCCTTTCAGTAAACAGCCAAACGGAGGAGGGCTACACACATTTCCATTTCTCTGCTTCAGAGGAGCTCCGGGAAAAAAAAGGGGGGGAGATGAGATCAGCTGTTTTGTGCTGCCGTTTCCTCTCCAACACGCTTTGCCCGTTTCACTGCTGTTAAGTAAATGAAAACATTTTTGTCCGAATCGGCGTAAACAAACACGGTTGGCCCCAGTCCTTGCCCTGGCCCGCATCAAGGATCGTCCATTAGACGCTGTTCAACCCGTTTTACCCTGAGTCTTCGTGACGTGATCCTCGTTTCCTTCCTCTCTCTGGTTGCCTCCTCCCTCTCTCTGCCGACACTTCATCAGGACATCGTCCGGATTCGGCTCAAATAACTAGAAGAAATCTCCGAAGTGATTCTTGGAGAAAATAATACAATCATTCAAAAAAGCGCAAGATCAAGTCAGAATCAAGTCAGAAGAAATGTTGTGGATTATCCTCTGGTTTAACAATGAAAGGAAGGCCTCTACACGGTTCCTGTTCCTACATCAATATGAAAAAGTAAAAGTAAAAGGGTCCGGGATCACCCAGTGAACATTTGCAGGGTCCTTATAATAAGCCAGGTTCCAGCCACACCCACCCCTTAGGTCTGACCACGTTTTTTACACTATACAGCTGTAGGTTGAGGTTTGAAATCCCACCAGTGATTTTTCCCTCTTTTATTTTAACCAAGATTTTTAATGGAACAGCATGAATGATACTCTAACACATGATTGCTACAAATAAAGGCATACGACAGTACATAAGTAAATGCAGGTTTATTCAATTTAAATCCTACATAAATTGTAAATGTTTAATTTCTTCAGTAAGCAAATATTAAAAGCGGCAGACACAAAAGGCCTTGGTAATACTGTTTCTATAGACACTATGTGTCCAGTGCAGATTTGTAAGCATTGCTTAGCTCTATTATAGTAATTCTAAAAAAACCCCACCAACAACAAAACATCGGTAATGTACACAGAATATAACATGAAATACATTGAAAATAGAACAGCTGGAATATCATCCAAGAAGCCAAGAGAACCCCTGAAGAATAGCTACTTAATGAAATTACTAGAAACCTTGTTGAAGACAGTTCAGGCCAATGATTCCCAAACTTTCTGAGCCATGACCCCTAAGATGACATGCAGTTTGTGACCCTCGCCTTGTCTTCCTAAATGAGGAAGATTAATATGATTTGAGCATTACTGTGTTAAAGAATTAAGATGTCAAATTTAGATTTATCTCTTCTTTAATTATTTGATCATGACAGCCATGTTAAACATCCCAAATTTATTTGGAAAATATAGGTTTTATATCTTTTACAATTATCTGGTTACCCCTGAAATGATCTCACAACCAACAGTTTGGGAACTACTGGTTTAGGCTACTTTATGGAAAAGAAGCAGTTGTGCCAAATACTGGCTTTCAAGATAATTAGAACTGTGCAAACTGTTGTACTATTTCCAGGAGATACTTAAAGAAATTAAGGTTGATTCAAGGCTTTGACATAGTAGGTTCCCCAATCCATTTTGTTTTTGAAATTGAGGTTATAGTGATCAGTTTGAAATTTGCAAAATATAAACAAAAAGCTGGAAACACACATCCTTGATAATATGATAAGTAAAATTTAGACAAGTAGTTTACCAAGGATAGAAAAATAAGAAATGAAAACTGGAGTTTTAGTCAACAACTCGGTAAAGAGAGATGTTATATGCTGAGATCACGTTCCCCTCAGTTTAAAAGTAGCGACCCCTAGTGTTAACAAATTACATTGCAGCCAGGCCCAACTTTACATCAGTCTAGTGCTCTCACACTTGTGCCTATATTTTATCTTATCTAATAGAAAATAAATAAATACCAAAAATATCTGAAATGATCAATTACACTGTGTACCTATTTTGAATGAGTTTCTGATTTACAGACGAGGTCAGGTTTGACAGGTCTGGAAAATAGGGGGCGTGGTTACTTTAAACCAATAGTACCTTTGCTCACATTTGAGACGTTTTTGCCCTCCCCTTTGGAAGTCACATGGGTCTAGTCCGCTCTCCCGTGACACTTCGAAGCAAATAACCGAAAGGAAACGAGGCGTGTCGCGGGTGATGTGTTATTATTGGGCAGCACATCTGCCACAGACAGCATCCAACTCTCGGAGCAGCACATCCCCGCCAGCTCTGTCCACGGGACGGCCTGCTGCGTGTCTGATCCGGAACATCTTCTCCACACCACCGGGGCACTGTGGGGAACCAGCCTCAGCTGGGGTCCCTACAAAATAAGGAGTTTTCAAGCAGGAAGTGGGTGAACCTAAACGGAGTGAACCCGCGAGGTAAGCTTTACAGCTTCCCTTGTTTCAGAACGGGTAAAGGTACCAGGATGCTTCTGGTCTGGTGGCAAACATCAAGGATGGTCGTTTGAATGACACACTGGAGAACTTAGAAATATAGGCTGCTGTTTTAAAAAAAAGAAAAAGGGAAAATAGCAGGAAGGTCCGCCAGAACTGCGCAGAAACTTCCTGACCTTCACTTCCTACGTGTAAACAAATAAATCGTCGAAGCGGCAAGTGTGCAATTTATCCACGCTTCCACCATTTAGACCTTTTAAAACTCCTAAACTTTTTATGTTGCAGATGCTCTACCTCATGCAATGTTTCTGTCACGGAGACGATCCGTGAGCGTAGACACCGATTCATTGTTGGGTCCTCAGAGGGCTTTATTAGATTTTAAACAGATCATAACTGACTGCAGCCGTATCATGCATTTAGTGCGTCATCATCAGCCTCCTGCAGAGCATGGAATAATCATCAGGGCCAATAATAGTGCCAGCATCAATAGAAGAGGAACTGAAAACAAGTTAACCATACAAATGTAGTTTTCTGAAACCTATTCGGTCATGATTGGGTTACAAGTTCCTTCGACTTTGTTGCAAATCTAAAAACCTAAAAGTACACCCTGATTGTGATTGATAAAAAGTAATTAATTTAGTCTTGGCTTTGTCTGTCCGTGTTCTGGGTGTAACTGGATGTGATCACAGGCATGAGGTCTACCCTCTTGTTTGCTTGATCATACTTGCCTGTGTTCTACTTTTGCCATCATGTGTTTCCTGCAGCTGAACAGAGTAGTTCACCTTGAGGAAGCTTGCTGATAGTTAGAGGACAGCCGATGCCACCTGCACACAGAAAGGTTTGCTGCTCTCTTCAGACATCCTCCTCTTTGGTCTGAGTCACTTGTAAAAACAAACAAGCCGCTGTGAATCAGCTGACTACAAATACCAACCTCAACTGTGAATGGGAGCTTTTCATGAAGAATGGGGAGATATAAGATTGACTCCCAGCCTCTCAGTGGGGTCATCCCGCTGCTCGATCCGCTTCTCTGTTGAGTGGAAAGGGGGGGAAAAAAAGCAGATTAATGGTTTAATTAATTGTTAGATTTTATTATTCTTTGTTCACTAAAAGGTCATGCAGCAATTTTATCTGACTGATTACAGGACATGTGCTTCTTACCACATGACTATTTGTTTTTTGGATGATCCGGAGAGAGTGAAAGCAGAGTGGGGGCTAGACTGTCTTTTTAAAGAAGTGGGAGAATGTTTAGTAGAGATTTTTAGTACCTGGAAGTGAATTTCATGCATAAATTTAGCCAACATTGTTGCATCCAATCAGTGAGAAATACGGCTCTTTCTATTTAGTAAAACTATGTTGTGCTGTTGTGTTTTTTACTTGTAACTGTGGTCGTAGAAAAGGTAAAGGGAAGCTTTTCAATTCTGCACTTCCTTTTTACAAATCTGTAGTCTTGAACGCTACGTTTTTGTGTTAGTTTTTTTTTGTGGATTTAAGCTGCTCAGAAGTTTTAAGTTTCCTTTGTATGCAGCGGATGCCATTTGCTTATTCTGAACTATCTGGACCATATTTGGCCTGCAGCAAGGTCAGTTTAGCTCCAGAAGATTCTTACTGCAGACTCATTCTGCTTGGTCTGAAACATGTTTAGGTATTAGCATCATTTTGCTGAGATAAGCAAGGCAATCATTAAAAACATGACAATGTATATCAGCAAACGTAGCTCCTAAACCTGTTTGTGTAATTTAGCATAACCGCTGTTGCCTCAATGTTTCCCCATAGATTGCAACACTTCCATGTCGTGCACGCAAATGACCAAACAACCACTAGTGATTCTGACTTTGTGCCGTGTGCTGATAACAAGCCTGTGGCCTCTTTCCACTCAGCAAACTGTACAGTAGCTTCTATCATTCAGTTTCTGTCAGACAAGTAGAAAAGTTTCTTTCAATCCATCATAAATGAGACAAGCTCATGAAAGTAGCAGCATCTTAGGATCTTCTTATAAACATTTCTTTTTCATTGTAGAGTAGTTTTAACTTAAAAAAAACCCAAAACATTTAATTATGATAACAGAAAAAAAAAAAACTTTATTAGTTGACAATGGCTTTCAGTGGTGTTCCTGCAGAGATTTGCATCGTTTGTTTTTTAATCCGGTGCCGCCTCAGGGCTTCAGTGTAACAAACACTCGGTTTGGGTTTCGGCCTTGTGACTCGCCTGTTCACATCTTTCATGGTTCTCAGACTTGTTATATATTGTGTAGCATGAACTGATGTTCACAAACGGTTAAACTGTGAACCTCTAGATCGTTGCCCTGATGAATGTATTTGCCTGCAGGGCCTAACGGTGTCAAGCAGTCTGTTTTACAAATGCAGGCAGCAGACCAGATGAAAATGTCTGAAGACCATCCTTCCCAAAACAAACCCTTTGTACTCTACACAGATTCAATTCAGTTTTCTTTCATCTTTTAAATCTATTCTCAATCATTTCCTTTTCACAGGGTCGTGAGGCTAATCTGAGGCCCCCGGTCAGCAGCCATGTCCAACGAGCACACCCCCCTGATCACCTCAGGGGTGTGTGGTCTGAGTATGGCCACAGCTACATGTGGCACAGCGTCCGACTCTACCCAGGAATCCATCCCTGAAAAAGCGAGTCCGGACCCTCGGAAGCTGAACACCTTTTTTGGAGTTATGGTGCCGACCATCCTCTCCATGTTCAGCATCGTATTGTTTCTGAGAACAGGTGTGTAGAAGCACGACCGGGGACTTCGGAGAAATAAAAGCGGCTCTGGGGATTAAATGGGGAGGTTTGTGTGATGCTTGTGCAGTATAAGTGAGTCATTGTGCTGAAGTGACTCACAGTGGTCTGATCTGCCTTTGCAGGGTTCGTGGTTGGTCACGCGGGGCTGCTGCAGGGTCTGTTGATGGTGGTTGTCGCCTACACCATCATCTCTCTCACAATATTGTCCATCTGTGCCATTTCCACTAATGGTGCCATACAGGGCGGAGGAGCATACTGTATCCTCTCTGACCAAACAGAAATTGGATGTTTAACGTTTTTCTAGGAAGGGATGTCATTTTGCCTGTGGTTGTAATGATTGCAGCTGATGAATTGGCTTTAAAACACGAGACCAGATATGATCAGCCGGTCTTTGGGGCCAGAGTTTGGGGGAAGCATTGGTTTGATGTTTTTCCTGGCCAAAGTTTGCGCATGTGGCGAATATGTTCTGGGTCTTGTGGAAGCCATACTTGATGTATTTGGTGCAGATCCTGGTAAGTTTATGTTTTCGTGTTGTTAACTAACCCACTGCATTCATCACCGACATCGTCGCTGACGCTTTCTGCCTGTTTTCTTCATGTTTAGAGTCGTCTGTTTCTGAGGGGGTGCGGGTGCTTCCTCAGGGTTACTGGTATTCGGTGCTGTACTCCTCGGTGGTCCTCCTGTTGTGCCTGCTTGTCTGTTTGGTGGGCGCCCACATCTACTCCCGCACCGCCTTCGTCATCCTGCTGGTGGTCACCATCTCGTTACTGTCCATCTTCGTCAGTTCAGTGGCGGTCAAACCTCGGGACTTTATCATCACTCACCAGGGTCCCGGTAACCAAACCCTCCGCTACAATGCCAGTTACACCGGCTTCAGCGTTACCACCCTGAGGAACAACCTGGGCTGTGAGTGTTGATCTTAGTGAGGGTATGAATGCATTATTACATTTATCAACTTTCCTGATATTACTCTTTTTTTTTTTGCCTCCAGCTGGCTACTCTTTGGACTACAGCACCAACTCTGTCATGTCTTTTTCCACCGTGTTTGCTGTCATGTTCACCAGCTGCACTGGAATCATGGCTGGAGCCAACATGTCAGGTTACAGCTTGTTGTCATAATATTACTGATATAGTGGCACTGCATTACAGGGTATCAGCGCTCTCAGCGCAACTAGCAGCAAAAGTTTATTTACTGTGGAAGTGTTTTTTCTTTACTTCAGTATTTATGTTTCTATAGATTTTTTTTCTGTTTTTATATAAAAAAAACATTTTGGGGTGTAAATTGTATGCTTTGCATCTGAATGATAATCTGGCAGCTTCAGTTTTGAGATATCGCTAGGTAAAATCTACAATCCTTGTGGCTCACTCACACATTTGCATCAATATCTGAAGGTAATAAAGCTAATGATACCTCAATGTTGGAATTTAGATTTATTTTCAATGTGGTACATGAGCTGTTGTATTTTTTATTTTAATAGTGGCTCTGATATATATGCTGATGTCTTCTCTCAATCCAAACCTCTCTGAAGGGGAGCTGAAGACTCCAAGTGTTTCCATCCCTAAAGGGACCATCATAGCCGTGTTCTACACCTTCACAGTCTACGTCCTCCTCTTCATCTTGGCAAGTGCCACCTGTGACAGGTCTGAAGTAGTTTGTATCACATTTCTGATAGTAAAACTTGGAATAACTCTCAGATAAGTAGTGTGTATTGTGAAAGTTTTTAGTCAAACCTTAAAAATTGAATTTTTTTTTCTTCTTTTGAGGAACCTTTTGATTCAGGATTATGGGTTCTTCCAGCGAATCAATTTATGGCCGCCATTTGTCACTACTGGGATATACTGCGCCTCTCTGTCAGCTGCAATGTGCTCTATGATCGGAGCTTCCCGGATTCTCCACGCTCTTGCTCTGGACAAACTCTTTGGTAAGGCCTATACCATTCCTGTTTGCAGTTGAATGACTTTTCTAAGAGCCTTGTGTTTTCTCCACAGGGTTGCCATTAGCCCCGGCTGCCATCACGTCGAGCTCTGGGAATCCCTGGATGGCCGTTCTCTACACCTGGGGCCTTGCACAGGTAAGTTTCTGCAGCATGAAGTTACATAACTTCAACGTTAAATTGGAAATAAAGTAACCTTAATGAGGTGTTTCTTTCTTTTTTGCTCTAAACACTTAAACATTTGTTTCTCAGTCAGCAATTTACAAAAAACACCTACAGTTTTTGTTATTATACACATCCACTCATTATGCAGTATGTAACATTTTTCTGAAACACTTCCACATGGATTAGCATATGAGGTGCAGTGAGGGGGTTATAGTCTTACCCAAAGAACACATCAACACATGGAGAAGCTGGGATTTGAATTGCAGACCTCCTAAAGGATGGAAGGTCATGTGGTTTCCTTATGTAACCTTTAGGTGTGTTTGTATTTTAGTGTGTGGTGTTTGCAGGGCAACTCAATAACGTGGCGAGTCTGGTGACTGTTTTCTACTTGCTCGCCTATGCTGCAGTCGATCTGGCCTGTTTAGCTTTAGAGTGGGCTTCTGCGCCAAATTTCAGGTAAGATTTGTAGCTGTTTGCTTCCCAGTAACCTTGAAAACAAAAAAGAGCCTTTTGTTATAAATAAAATCAAACTTTAGGTGTACTGCACTCATGCTAGGAAAAAGAGCAGAAAAAGTTTTTTTTTACAATTATTTTTTTATTTATACATCATTGCCTATAAAGAAGGCATTCTATAATATTACAATAATATGAGATAAATCATAAAAACCTGTTGTACTGTACGAGGTTTTACAATTGTATAACTTAAACTTGAACTAATTATGCAAAGTCCGCTGCAATATAGTCTGGAGTATCATGTAGTCTCTGACAAATAAAGCAAATTATTTTATTAAAAAGCCTCTCAGAAAGATTCCATTTTGATGTGGCTTTCTCCCATAAAGCCAAAATGGTTTTGGAAGGTCTTCCAGTTGGGTTTTGCTATTCAGAAGACCGAATGCTGCAGTAGCGTTTTAAAAGGGAGGTTATAATCGATTTTCAGCTGTTAAAAAGCTATCATTTAACCAAGAATCTAAAACTATCTTCGTGCAAAGTTAAGGTGCTGCTGCTCCATTGTGATTCCAAGTTGATGCTTTTTTATTGTACATTTGATCCAAAAATAATCTTTTTAATTTACAGCAGAATTTTCAATCATGATGTACTACTGTAAATAAATGACCCATGCTTTATCCAATTCATAGTTGTTGTGCAGCTGCAATGCATGTAAAACATTTTAAAGAGTCCACAGTTTTAATGTTTTTCTCTTTCTGTGTTTTACAGACCGACCTTCCAGCTGTTTTCGTGGCACACCTGCCTGCTGGGGATTCTCAGCTGTTTGGTCATGATGTTTGTCATTAACCCAGCTTACTCCTCAGGCAGCATCGTCCTCCTGTTGGTGCTGCTGCTTTTCCTCCACTACAGATCACCCACCAGCAGCTGGGGCTACATTAGCCAGGCTCTCATTTTCCATCAGGTATCTGGACACGCTCACACATGCAGATCAGATCCACACAACGGTTTTTGCAGTGATGCTCTTTCCCTTCGTTGGCTGTGGCTTAGGTGCGGAAGTATCTGTTGATGCTGGATGTGAGGAAAGACCATGTTAAGTTTTGGAGGCCGCAGGTGTTGTTGATGGTGTCCAACCCACGCTCGTCCTGTCAGCTCATCCTGTTTGTGAACCAGCTGAAGAAAGGAGGACTGTATGTGTTGGGTCATGTGCAGCTGGGAGATCTGGGTAATCCTCACTCGGTCATTCATTACATCCACATGTAGCCTAACAATAACTGATTATCTTTGAGTATTTTTCCTCCGTAGTTCCATTCTCTACTGATATCCATCCAAAATTCTCAATTGTTTTTGCACTTGCAAAAAAACGCTCTTCGTGGTTCGGTGTGATTTATTGCTTGACTGAAATTGCAGGTGTGATGCACTGCAGGTTGGGCAGCTAGGTAGATCATAGCTTTACTTTTCCGACTGTCATGTACCTGGAAGTGTTTCATTATCATTATGAATCAACATGTGACTTGTCCACCTGAATGTACCGGTAAATAAACTGGATGATCAGGACTGAGGCTGTACATGTACCATGCTTCCTCGTGGACTTTCAGTGCCTTTAAACCTGAGAAAGTTAACCTGTAGATTAAACCTAATACACTGCTCTTTGTTTATTTGACCCATTTAGCTGCTATTTCTTAATTTATGAAACAACCCTGCGTTGCCAGTCCGCCTCCTGCTGGCCTTTAGTGTACATTGCACATTTACTTTTAGTGGTGCAAATTGAGTTCATTCATTCATTTTCTGTACCGCTTAATCCAATTGGGTCGCGGGTGGGCTGGAGCCTATCCCAGCTATTTGCAGGCGTGAGGCGGGGTACACCCTGACAGATCGCCAGTCTGTTGCAGGGCCACATATAGAGGGACAGACAACCACTCACACACACACTCACTCCTAGGGAGAATTTAGAGTGTCCAATCAAGAACCAAGAACCCACGCATACACGGGGAGAACATGCAAACTCCACACAGAAAGGCCACTGTCTCAAACCCCCGCCCCTCAGCACGAGCCAGCAGCCCCCTCTGGCTCCAGCCCAGCCCGGGGCTCAGACCAGCGACCTTCTTGCTGTGATGCAGCGGTGCTAGCCACCACACCACCGTGCAGCCAAAAAGGAACATGTGACAAAGTAGTGGGGGATTTTCCCTTTTTTTGGTCAATAAAAGCTTAAATTACAGAGGTTTTGTGAAAAGAAAATCATAACATAGCAGTTTTGTTTGTATTGTGTTGTATTTCACAGGTGTACCTGATAATGCGGCGGGTAACTTTAGGAATCACCATTGAGAGAAAATGTGATATAATGACAGTTATATTTAAAAAAACAGTGAAAGGAGTGATATAAAAACCGGGGAACAGTAGATTTTAAAAAATAAAAGATAATGTTGAAAATAGCTATTACATAATTTAAAAGCAGGTACCTCTTCCTATCTTTGTACAGTAGAGCTCTGCTCATCAGTCGTACTCCATCTACTGTATGAAATGAAACCTTCGTAGTACTTTTGTCTTATCCAGATGTGTACAGCAAATTCATTTCTCCCATCTCTGTATTGCAGATACACTGCCAGCAGACCCAGTCCAACAGCAGTACAACTTCTGGCTCAGCTTAGTCGATAAACTCGGGGTGAAGGCCTTCGTAGACCTGACCCTCTCCCCCTCCGTCAGACAAGGAACTCAGCACCTGCTCCGCATCACAGGCCTCGGTAAACTTTTTGTTTCCTCCATTTTTTCCCACATTCAGTGCAGCTTATCCTTTTCCCTGCCCATGTTGAATCATGCACATTCTTATGTGGTATTTTATTTTCTTTTTCCTACAAGGTGGCATGAAGCCCAACATGCTGATACTGGGTTTCTACGACAGCTGCACTCCCGACGACTTCTTCTTGCAAGATTCTGCCTTCTGTCACTCATCGGTGGGACAAGGCAGTGAGGGGGAATATAATTTTGGAGTCGACCTGCCTTCACTGCAGGCCCACTTTCCCCCTGTTCGGCATGTTGAAAGCCCCCGTTGGCTGTCACCAGAGGAGTATGTCGGCATCATTTCTGATGCCCTTAAAATGAATAAAAATGTTTGCCTCGGCCGATACTTCTTCCAGCTGCAGGGGGAAGGCAAAGGCAGTAAAGTTGACGGCTCAGAACGGACGATAGATGTGTGGCCTCTTAACCTGCTCCAGCCAGGCAGCCGTGACTATCAGGACGTGTGCAGCCTTTTTCTGCTGCAGATGGCCTGCGTGCTCAACATGTCCAGCAAATGGCGCTATGCAAGAATGAGAATCTTCCTGAATGTGGAAAGCGGCTCCTGCGACCAGGGCTGGGTGGTGAATGAAGAGACATTTAGAGAGCTGCTGAAGAAGCTGAGAATCAGGGCATCTATAAAGATTGTGCCATGGGAGTCTGTGGTGCAGCACCACCCCCTGCCAAAGGGGGAGCCCTCTGCAACATCGGTGGATGATTTGTCTGAGGACTTCCTGTCTGCAGTGAACAGCATGCTGATGGAGCACAGCTCGCAAGCAGCTGTTCGATTCCTGTATTTACCCCGGCCTCCTGCCCACCGCGGCCAGTCACAGCAGTACTTGGCTCAGCTGGAAGCTGTGACTAACGGTTTAGGGCCAACACTCTTGATTCATGGTGTCACCCCAGTCACGTACACTGATCTCTGAGCATGTGCTCATACTGATGTGTTTTGTTCATCTGATATTATACATGCAACTGTCTTATTTACTGTTTACTTAAATGTAAGTAAAAAGAAATTAACCGTTTATTTAATTTTTAAAAAGTATGTTATTGTTATGTTATTGTACTGTATTTAGCACTTACGCAGCAGCTTTATTTTGTCAGAAAGATGACTCAAGTATCACTTGGAAGATTTTGCATTTAGATAGGATATTTTCCTATTTTTATTATATACTTGAAATTTCGGACCAGGCCAAGAAAGGGTTATGTTGGTTGAATTTCTTTCTTTTTTTTCCCGCATTTGCATATGCATTTGCATTTGCTAAAAGCCTGCATGCCACAGAAATATACAGACGGGCATAAATGTGTCAAAACGCTTTTTAGAGAAAAAACTGTTTATTGTTGCTAGGAACACCAAATGTAAACATGTCTACACATAAGTTCACAACTAAACAATGAAGGCTTTGTGGTATTTTTGATAAGTATGCCAACCCATGCAAAATGTTGTGTACCTCTTAAATCCTTTGTTGTTTTGTTAGCTTTGTCTTTCACTTACACTTTTCTGATATTTGCTGGACCATCACATCCAAAGAATTTTTGTTCCCACATTCTTTAAGTACTTTTTACTGTTCAGTTTCTTCCTACTCTGTGTACACAAAGGGATCTAATTTGCACATTTGACCTCTCTTGGTGATGAATGACACCAGATGTTGTTTGTGTTAACATAAAACAGAGGATTACATTTTTGTGCTTAAGAGCACAGACTATAAAATTATACCACAGTAGATTATACTGATGGTGATATAAGATCCAGACTACATTTTTCTTCAGGCCAGGACAACATAGACCAAAACAAACTGTTTTATTTTAACACAATATTGAATAATTAGGTATTTACAAATTGTGATCAAAATATCCCTGATATTTAAGTTGTCGTCGCTGACCATCATCTTGCCCAACACGGCTGTTCAATGAGAAAGCTTTAAAGGAGTCCTGTTCGTTGCAGATGTACATCTAAACCAAATGTTTGACAGGATTAAATACACTGTAGAACACAAGCACTGTCTTCATTAACTGTTTAATTTTAAGATCATTAATACTGTATTTAAAAGTGGATCAAAATGAAAAGTACTATTTATCAATCTTCAAAAAAAAACACGACTTCTCCTTCGTGCTGAACCACTCCTTTTCCTTACATGCTCTTGTTTCACATTGTCTTTTATTTGAGAGGTTTCGCAGTCTCTCGATCAGAAAAGTTGACATGCGAATCCAGTCCGGCAAGAGTAACGTGAGAGCCACATTCTGTCGGGACATTGTTGGAACAAGAACTGTTAAGATTTTTCAGCTTATGATTTGAAACAGGTGAAAGTGTCCCTTTTGCTCTCACCTGCAGTGAGTGAGACAGACAGCCACTGGTATAGCTGGAGTGTCCCACGGTGTTCACAGCCTCATGTACAAATGCTGACGCGCTCTTCACGATAGAGCTGACTTCCATGTTGTGAGTCATGTTGGTGGACACCATGAGAGGGGCCACACACTGAGGGAACATTACCATGAAGATGTATGAATGGAAATCCTTAACTCCTTAACATGATCCATAAAAGAGAAACGCCAAGGAAAAACCTCTAAGCTGCTGATTGTTTAACCTATTTGAAAATAAAAATGAATGTATAAATAAATGGAATTGATCAAACTACAATCTAGGCCACACGTGGCACATTATGTGAATACTAATAACTAATAACAATAATAATACATTTTATTTGATAGCGCCTTTCAGGATACCCAAGTACACGTTACAGTACGAACAATAAATTATAATAAAACAATAATAAATGAACAATAAACAATAACAAATATAAGCAATAAACAATAATAAATAAATGTTGGAATGTTGGAAGTATCATTAAATGGTTTAGCCTCGAAGCAAGGAAAAGACCCGATATTCAGCTCTGTTCATCATCAGTGTTTAGACCAAACTAATCCTAAAAGATTTATTTAACAGAGGAATTTGTGTGGTCGAAATGTACCAAAAAAAAACAGAAGACAGCAGACGAAAACATGTAAAGAGTCTGGTACATGACTCTTAACATGTGATTGTGTCTTAACAAATAATAAGCCATATTAATCAGTCCATATGATCTGCTTTAAAAAGGACCAGACTGTTATTTTAGAGAATGTTCTTTAAGAAATGATGTGGTGGGAGCAGGAGAGTTTCTCTGATGATCTTATGATTCAAAAGATAACTGCTGAAAAACTCTGATAAATGTAGTTGAAAGTATTTCTGCGGTCAGCTGATGTTTTGCTTTGCTGTGGGCATGCATTGGAATATGGAAAATGTTGCTTACCTGAACATTAATTCCCTTAGATTTATACTCAGCATGCAGACTCTGAGAGAAATATGTCACAAACACCTATATAAAATGCAGAAAATAAGCAGACCAGTGAGTAAGTGGCTTGCAGTTGGGGTCAGAAGTATTTTAACTTAACGTGTGCATGTCAATACATTCGAAAAAGTAAATAATTCTGCCCCCTTTAAGTGCTAGAAAATACCTTGGTGGCAGAATAAAGGGCTAGCAAAGGCTGTGGACGGGCACCCATTTCAGATGAGATATTTATGATCAGTCCTGTCCCTCTGAGGAGTGGATGAAACACAACAACCATAACTCCATGCTCATCACCTCATAAATACTGTTAACCATTAATGAATGTTTGATTACCTTTCCACCATGCCTGGAAGGACCAGTCTAGTCATCTGAGTTCAGATAACAAAACAGATCGTCATCAGCAGCAGCACATATTTTATATGGAGCAGTGTGTACAAGTGAATGTTGATCATACAAAACACTGCCATACAGTATAAGGTCTCTTACCTGAGGCACAGACAGCATGTTACAATTGATTACCTGAGTGATAGTCTGTTCAGAAAAAACAGAGGTAAAATAATTAAGAGATGAACAGGATCTCTAATAACCTGAATGAGTAATAAATCATCCAGTACATAGTCCCCAGAAAACAACATTTAAAACAAATAACTTACCTGTTGGATTTTTGGTATTTCGAGAAAATAGGCAAAATGATCAGAACAAGTCATTCCCACGTTGTTAACTGTATGGTTTACAAAGACACAAACAAGGACTCTTGTTAAGAAGTTACCGGCTAAACTGATATTAAACTACACTTTCATTCTCAGATATAATATTTTTCAACAAAAGCAGAGTTAGCATTACTGCATACTGACGCCTGGTGACCCTTGGAAAGTTAAAGACAACCAATCAATAATGAAATACAATGACAAAAAGGCAAAAACATAAATGTAAAGTGCTCAATGTACCAAGGTCTCATAGTCCATGCTTATTTTTAAATTCATAAAGTTTGAATAGCCTATAACTTCAGATGCAAACTAAAATGACTACCCAACATGAACTCAGAGGATATGAAAATAGTCTGTGGAGCTACTGATGGATTAAATCTCCATAGAGGGGTTTTACATGTCTGGGTACATTTATTAGTTTCATGCTGTGATGGGAAGACCTAAGAACTGAGGATTGCAAACATGAAGCTTAAGCCATGAGTTAGCATAGCTTTAGACTAGCTGATTGTCTTAGTTTAGCTCAGCACTTAACTAGTCAAAGGAGAAAGATAGCCTGACTTACATAAAAGTATCATCTTGTTTTTTTCTCCTCTGTGGCTATTTGTGCTAATCAAAAAATGTGACATGCTAATGTGCTGGTGCAAGTTGGATATTCCTTTCTTAACCTTTTTCATGCCTTGTTAGCTGTTTCCTTTTTTTATCCCTGCTAATCATAGTTGCCAGTGCATTCAAATGTAATTTAATGTACCTTTTTTAAAATTAAATAACACTTTCCAGAGATCATTTATGTAGCCCTACATGGAATCTTTTAAAGTCACAGATGCATAACTTCTGAGTCTCTTCATTCATTTCTACAAAATGGAATCTCTCAGCACATACATTTTAAAAAGAAATACTTGCAAGAATGCTTTTCCTCTTTTACCAAGAATTCCAATCTCCAGGCCTTGGAGGTTCTCGTCTATAGCTGGATAAATGCTGCAGCCATCCGTGAAGTCTGCTTGGATGGTGCGTGTCTGTTTCCCATACTTACTCTCTGTGTGCAACAAAGACACCTTATTTTTGTACAGTACTGCAGCTGAACACAGGTAAAAACATGTGTTTTCTTTTTTGAGGACACGACAGCAGAGCACAATGACATCATCCGCACTTGACTTACCAATCTCTTTGGCAACCATTCGGAGCTTATCATTAGATCTGCCTATCAAAATAACATCCAGACCTCTTTCTGCCAGCTGAAGGGAGACATGCAGACAGACAGGTTGTGTGACTGTCCTCTGCTACCTTGAAGCTATCTCTAAAACAGCTTTGTATGAAAATGTCATCATTCTAAACATTAAATATGGATAAAATGTGAAAGACCATTTTGGAAAGGGAAGATGGAGACTCACCTTACAGGCATAAGCCTTACCGATACCAGATGTGGCACCAGTCACAACTGCATGGAGGACAGTGCACAGATATGTTGGATGATTCATGCTTCATTTGAGTTCTTAAAACATATATGATATTATCAATTTATCTTTAAAATAGTTGAAACATCTGCTGGTCTTTGGAGAACTGACAAAAAGGTAAGAAAGCACTTGACTCTAACGTTTTTGCTCATTTTTCTAGTGCCAAGGAGCCCGTTTCACAAACACTTCACACAATTCTTCATTTAAAAGTGGCATCATTATACTGATGACAACAGTTATTAAAGTTTAACAGTTAGTTCTTCAAGTGCAATTGATTAGTTCTGTTGTTTCAGAGAAAAAAATAAAGAGGAAAGGTGAACTGCAACTTTTGTAGACAATAAGACCGAAATACCCCATTAAGTAGGAATGCAAACAACTTCTCAACTCTTCATCGAACGAGCTTCACAGAAAGGAAGCATGGTGTGCTCATTCAAATAAAGAAAAGCGGTTTTCTAACATCAAATTGAGTGTTAACACTGAAAAAACAGTTTCTACTCTGAATAACATATGTTTTTATTACTACATTGACATTAGCATACTGAGCTAGATTGTAGTCTGACTTAAATCTCCACATTCTATGATTAATGCACACAAGAAATGTGCAAAAAACTACATTAACTGCATTTCATTATGTGAACAACTTGTGCAGCGAAAAGCAATTCAAAATGGACACCTGTCTACTTTTTGTTTTGCTTAATCTATAGCGTGCATGACAACATCAAGTATATTATTGTTTTTACCTGCCCATTTTCCATGTGTCCTTAAGTCCACTTGGCAATACTCCGATAAGACGAATTCTCTGAATCCACACCAACATTTCCAAGAGAATTTCAACAGGAAGAAAACAGCTGTCATTCCCCCAAAGAGGGCCAGCACATCAGTGAAAGACATCTTGCAGAATTTCCTTGCTTCACAGTGCACAGATGTTTAGAAGGGGTTTGATCCTAAATATATAGTGGATGAAAAGATTTTTTGGTATACTATGCTCCTCCCCTCATTACTCCACCCCTCACTATTTTTCTGCTATCAAGTGAGTGAGATTGCCACATTGTGAACACCCTCTCGAATCCTTTTCGTAGAAGCGTGTTGCAGTGAAGCTCATTGATGAGTTTATTGATACAGAGTGTGGGTCTGAAATGATCATCCTAAACACATGTAACTTGAATTCTATTTTTGGAGAAGTCCACCTTCAAACACACTGTAGGGCTTCGGCATGAGATCACAAGAGCTCATTTAAGTAAGCTGTCCTCATTTTTGAATGCACTGCTTGCATCTAATCACAAAAGCCCCACACTAAGCTATGACTCATGAAGTGGTGATAAAAACAACAACACAGATGTGGATGTGACACATTATTTCTGACAGCTGATAAATCTCCATTACTGTTCCAATCTGTCAGTTTTTCATGTCAGTAGAAAAAGTCCTACCCTTTCATCTAGAGACGATGCCTGTACATTGATAGACTGACAGTGTTCTTGATTAAATGCATGAGTGATAACAATTGTGATAACCCACAAACGGCATGCGCACACAGTCCTGTGACCTAAGTGATGGGAAAGAAGTGCTTATCATAAAAACTGTTAGTTAGATAATCTAAAGTCATTTGGTTGGACCATGAAGTACTCTAACAAAACACTATCCAAAATTTCATGGTTGGAAACAATTATTTTCACCTGCCATCCATTAGTCATTTTAGATTCTTTAATTCATTTTGCTGCTCTAAGAATAAGCCTGATCTGGATGCTGCTCTTGTACCAAACTGTGTCTACAGTAATGTCTTGACATTGAAATAATAATTCTTCATCCTCATGAATAGCCTTAATCCGCTCCCATCACAACTTTCTTTTTGTCTTAAAAAACTTTGCAGCCCTGCATTGAAAAAAAAGTTTGTTCACAAATACAGTTTATGAGATACAACATGAAATATCTTTGGTCAATGCTGTCTGCAATTAAGGAAACTAATGAAATGTAATGATTTTCCATGCAGTCCCAAACTTTCGCTTATTTGATTGTGTAGTAAGCAAACTGCAGTAAATCTGCAATTGGAAGAATAAGAGGTCATTGACATTCAATTTCAAAATCTTTCTTACTAAACAATGACATTAGAGGACATTTACATTGATGAAAATATAATTTGAATGTTCAATGTCCAAAAGACTGATTCTCTATGAACGGTTGCTACAAATTGATCAAGGCTGATATATAGCCTATATCAGTTGTGCTTTGAACTAAAAGTGGATTTCTTTTCTTGTTTGCTGAAGAAGAATCATCTAACCAAAAGCTACAATGTAGCCTTGACTCTCCTTCCAAAGATGTTTCACAATCGTTCTTGTGTTGGATCAGGCCAGTAAATAAGCTTGGCAGTTTAACAACTCACAGTTTATAATGTATTCAGTGGACTGGCCATGGATCAGTATCATACATGACCTGAAAAACTCTCCAAAAGCAAACAGTTTTTCAACAGTTTATTAGCAGAAACACTACACCACAAGTTGGGGCTGAAGAAGCTTCAAGAAGCAATAAAAAAGTACAGCTGCCTGCAATTCAAGCTTTTAGAATCGCCAATAGAGGGTGCTGCAGAACCTTAAGAGGTCAGACAGACCATGGTTGACTGAATGGAACAGCAGCTTAATATGGGAAAAACTGTTTAGCTGGATATGTCAATATGTCAGTGTGTACTGTAATTGTAAAGTAACTGCAATGACTTATATATCACAGACACACTCACACATGCACATATACTCCTAAACCAGTCCATTCTTGCTTCATATCCTATTTTTGACAGAAAATTAGTTTAAAAGCGTTTTACTGTTTTGTTGAAGATTGTCATGAAAGCACCTTTTTAGAATACTTGATATCAGGTCTTATGATTTGGTAAAGACAAAGCTTTAGAGGCTGTGTCTTTCAAAAGTATTTTACTACTCTGTCAAAGACTGTCTATATGCTAGACTTAAAGGGTCTGGAGATTTAATTGTTCTGTGCATTGATCAGTTTGTCTACCACTGCAAGTGAAATGCATGTGCAAAACAACAACAACAATAATAATAATAATAATTATAATAATAATAATAATAATAATATATTTGCCACCATCCACATGCCTAGTTTTATTTGAAAGAAGTAAAACTTGCAATAATAAATCACAATTCCAAAGTCCTGAAACTCGGATATACTGAATTTATCAGAAGAAATGAAAGGCTCACAGATATATTATATACAAATCGTGTTCACAATTTTACATATATGATATGAAATGGTAAAACGGTGAGTTAGTGACTGTATCACGAATTTCTGTGAAAAATTCAGGATTTTGATGCTGGAATCAGGATCAGGTCGCAGGGGCAGATGCCTATGCAGGGAACCCCAGACTTCCCATCATCCCGTCCCTAGCCACATCATCTGTGGGGATTCCGAGGCCAGCTGAGAGATATAATCCCTCCTCCTGGTGGGATATGCCCTAAATACCTCCCCAAGGAGGCTTCCGAGAGGCATCTTGACCAAATGCCCAAGCCACCTCATCTGGATACTTTTCCCATGGAGGAGCAGCAACTCTATTCTGAGCCTCTCCAAGATGACCAAGCTTCTCACCTCTTCTCTAAGAGAGCACAGCCACCCCGTGATGTAAACTGATTTCGGCCGCTTGTTTTTGCAATCTCAGTCTTCTGGTCAATACCCAGAGCTCTTGACCATAAGTGAGGGTAGGAACATAGATACTCCATCCTCACCGTTACTAGACCCAAGATATCAGAACCCCTCCACTTGGGGCAGGACTTCATTCCCGACCAGGGGGGTACACTCCAACTTCTCTAGCTGAGGACCATGGTCTTGGATTGGTGCTGATTCTCACCCACCGCTTCACACTTAGCTGCAAATCATTCCAGCAAGAGAAAACAAAAACCACATCATCTGCAAAAAGCATGGATTTGATCATGAGACCACGAAACCAGATCACCTCAATACCTCGGCTCGCTATATATTCTGTGCAGAATTGTCAACAGGATCAGGGACAGAAGGCAACCCTGGCGGAGTCTGACCCTCACCTAAAATGAGTCCGACTTACGGCCGACATGCTCAAGCTCTAGTACTGGTTGTACAGGGACTGGACAGCTCGCACAAAGAGGTCTAACAGTCCATACTCCCAGAGCCCCCCTCAGAAAGGGGATGCTGGGATACATTATTGTTTTTAGCTTTTTATCTTATGGAGGCTGTATTTTTTTTTCTGCAAAACAATAAACTAAAAATAATATGCATTCTAAATGGGCTTCCTGCAGTCTAGTGCTGTCATAGAGCACTTTTCTCTCAGAGTGCAGGTTTAGTTGTGCTTCCTCGAGGTTTTAAGAATTAGAATACCTGGCAAAGTCTTCATCTATCAAGCCCCTTTTTTATGGAAAAAGCATCCAGTTTCGGTTTGGGAAGCAAGCAGGCTATATTATTAGGCCCAAAATCTTCCTTTTTGATGTAGATCATAGTTAAGACTTTCTTGGGGGAAGATAATCATTCATACTTCTTTTATGTGGTAAATAGGTATGTTGTTTCAACATTTCAAATGTCAAACATCACTGCCTACATACCTCCATACATGCTTTACATTGACATAGCAGTTGGAAATACATCGACTAGAGCAGAGTTCTTCAGTCTTGGTCCTGGTCCACTGACCAACACACCTAATTGAGATTATTGGACGTCCTCATAAAGCTCTTAACAAGCCGGTTAATGAGCCGTTCCTTTCAGCCAGGTATTATAAAGGACGTTAATGTCTGAAACACACAGGGCAAAGTGTCCCATTGATCCAAATTGAAAATCTTTGCAGTGGAGGCAGTACATTTATCCAAGTTCATTTCTGAGTTCCACTTTCAGTTTCAGACAATAGCAAACATGGCCACGTTGGACTTACCTTTCTCGGCAGGCATCAGCAGGCTTTGAGTAATTGTGCTAGTTGATCACTCCATTCTGTCCTCTCCACGCCCCAACAAGTCAAGGGAGATTGTTGCCCTTCCTGCTTATAATTTCCTGCTCGAACAGATAAAGTATATTTCATTTCCTTCGTGGATCTGGTTCTAATAGTAGTTTCTTTCTGTTAAAAGGTAGTTTCTTCTATGCTCTGTAGCTTGCCATGCAAGCTCAGGAAGAGGAAAATTGAAGATCTGATGCAATCTGTTGGTTCCCTCCGTGAGGTATTTTTTTCATGAATTGGACAAATGTGGGTGATGTAATGGATATGTTTAATTTTCATTATAATTGGACTACAATGCATTGTATTGAATTAAACTATATCTAAAAAAGTGCCTTGAGATGACTTTGTTGTGAACTGGTGCTGTATAAATTAAGCTGTTTGAACTAAATTGAAACTGAATTTGTCATCCATGAAAAAAATGAATGAATAGAGAAATATAATGGAAGTAGTACTAAACATAGTAACAATAACGTGAAAAGAATGACACTGAGGGTCAAAAGTAAAGGGTAACACCTAAAGCATACTACTCTCTTCAGTTCCCAAGCACCTAACACAATCAAAAGATTGAGGGCAGTGATAGACATGTCTCTATTACAAATTTCTTTAGCATTGCAAGCATTAAATAAAGAATAAGAAAAATAATCTAAACTGAACCCACAACCTCCCGGTTGAGCAGAATATATGTGGACCAATCAGCTGAAGGGGACATCCTGGTGGCCAAATAGCCAGGACACGTGATCAGTTGGAGAGATACAGACAGGACCTCACTGTCCCATTATGTCTTTTCTGTACTATTTGCATCTAAATAGAGCTTTTGATTTTCTTGCATATTGATTCAGCCACCATCTGTACTTGTATGAAAATGTCTGTGAATTAGGAAAATGCATTCTCATGATGTGCAGCATGCATGCATTTCTTTGATCTTCTAGGCAATTATCTGAGGCACCAGCATAGAGATTAAGCTCTTTGAAGCCAGTGTTTGTGGACAGTGACAGAAAGTCTTAATTCAATTAGTTTCAAGTCAACTTTATTTGCATAGTGCCAGTTCAGGATAATGTCATCTCAGGTTATTTCATAGACACTTTGAGCTCACTTTGAGCCAGTCTGTCATCAATCAGTAAGCCAACCCATATCAAATAATAGCCAAGCTAAAGAAAACCAACAGACTTGATCAATACTTGACTTCCATCCTATCCCCCATCCAGAGCATGCTAGGGGAGACAGTGGAAAAGAAAATGTAGTTTTTAACAGGAAACTAAAACGTCTGGCAGAACGTAGCTAGGTTCAGGGCAGCCACCTGCCTCGACTTGTTGGGGTGGAGAGGACAGAAAAAGAGATCAACAGACATCACAGCATTTTTCCAGGGAGATCTGCTGAGAAAGAAGAGGAGAAATGCATTAATAATGCCAATACTGTCGTATGTTTATACATTGAAAATAAAGAGCAGAGAGATAAAGCGGAAGAGTCCAGTGCGTCATGAGATACCCCTCAGCAGTCTAAGCCTGTGGCAGCATAACTAAGGAATGGCTAACCACCACAAGGGTTTATCATAAAGAAAGATTGTAAGCCTGAACTTGACGATAGACATCGTGTCTACCCTATAAACCCAAATTGGGAGCTGGTTCTGTAAGAGAAGGGCCTGATAGTTGAAAGCTCTGCCTCCCATTTGACTCATAGAAACTCTCGGAACCACCAGTAGACCTGCAGTCTGAGGGTGAAAAGCTATGTTGGGAGTACATGGAATGATGAGAACTTTGAAATACACTGGAGCTTGGTTGTAGAGAGCTTTATATCTGAAGAAAAGAAATTTAGATTCTGTCCCTGTTATTTAACAGGGAGCCCCATGATCTCTCCTGCTTCTTTTCATCAGAACCATGCGCAAAACAGATCAGTTAGAGACTTTTTTGGGCATATTTTGGGACAGCCCATTCATAAAGAATTGCGGTTGTCCAGTCTTGAAGCAACAAAGCATGGACTAGTTTATCTAGGATGTCCCTTATTTTGGCAAGGTGGAGCTAAAGTAAATAATAACTCCAAGGTTCCTCACTGCTGTACTGGAAGCCAATTAATGCCATCTAAATTAATTACATAGTTAGACAATTTTGTCCTTAAATTTTCAGGTCCAAAGGCAACAATCTCAATCTTATCTGAGTTAAGAAGGAGGAAATTTAGAGTCATTCAAGTCTTTATGCCTTTAAGACATCTTTGTAATCTAACAAACTGATTGCTTTTTGGAGGCATAGAAATTAAGCCATGCTGTTTAATAATTTTATGTAAGGGAAGCATGTAGCTTACAATGTGAAGTAGGTGGTCCGAGTACAGAACCATGAGGTACTCCATGACTTACTCTGGTGTGTGGAGAAGGCTCATCAATTACATTAACAAACTGAAATCTATCAGATAAATATGACTAAAATTAACCTAATCTACCGGTAGTTCTTTTAATTCCAATAACATGTTCAAGTCCAATGCTGCAAATTTAAATTATTTTCTCAACTCCTGGATCAAGAGTTGGTTTGATTACAGCAGTCTTGAAAAATAGTCAAAGGAGAATTGTGGATCAAATCTAGTACATATGTTTTAACAATCAGAATAATATCCTTGAATAGTGTGGTTGGGATGGGGTCGGAAAATACATGTTGAAGGTTTAGATGACGCTATTATCCTGGTTAACTCAGAGAGCTGTTTAAGACAGAAATCCAGAAATTTTCATTTCAAAACAGATTTTATCTTGAAGATTTTAATCCAAATCTATTAATCCAATTCCACCTTTGATCCAGATGTTTTGCTTTTTTGGGTATAGTGTTTAAAAATTTTAGACTCAAATCTGCTCGTTTTGGTCCTGAAAACAGGGATTAAAATAAACCCACCTCAGAGATGTATTTGAGGTAGATCTTGTGTTTAAAATAATGACGTTCATAATTGCAGTTACTAACTACACGCTTTATTCTGAATCTTCTAAATACAGCAACTATTGAATAAGAAAATATTATAATTTTAAAAAATGAAATGTTTCATACAAACCATATGACTCACTACACTATGCAACATGCGTCCTTGTTTCCAGTCCATTTCCAAGTAAATTTTATTTGCTTGAAACTGCTTCTTTTCACTTGAAGTGTGTAACTAAAGTTTATAATTGCACCTATACACAACATTTTATATTCCAGTGATCTCACTGTACACAAACTAAGACTTTAATTATAATTTCCACCCATAATTGTAAATAAGCAAATAGCATAACATCATAACATAGACTTCACTGACTTGCAGCCTGGTATTTGCTGGTAAAAGTGAATGGTTCAGCCTCAGCGTTGACTTCTATGATAATATTGACATACAGCAAGATAAGCTTTCCATGTATGAAGCGGTGGGAGGGACATATTTGTAAATATCTGTCTACAGTAACAGGATCAGAATAATTTTGATCCCATCCATCAAAGTTTGGAAATTCCCATATTTCAGTCTCAGATCCATGGATCTGAATCCAGGGATTTGAAGTTTTGAAAGATATCCTGTATTTTCTCTCTAATAGAGATAATTTTGTAATTAATTAAATGAATACATGCCTAAATGGCACAATGACTCGGAGTTCACAATGAGTTCCCTGGCTACAGTTCAGAAGAGGAACCTGGAGTTGGTTTTTTCTCCTCTATCAATGTTGAATAAATTTTTTTCTTGCCTTATGCAGGGCTTTTTTATATATTATTAAACTTTCTTTCCACTAAGGGACTCTAGAGTCTCAGTTCCAGATGCTTGTATCTGTATATCATACCCAAAAGCCCTTGTCTTTTGATTGGTTATCTTCTTTTTTAGAGGAACAACATTATCTTTTACGCATGAAAGCTCCTATCACATTGTTTTACACTAAATAACACTATCGAATACTTTTCAGAGAAGATTCCCTGCTTTCCTACATGCTGTGATCCTGGAAAGGGTGAGTGAGTGATGTCAGCGGTGCTGCCAAATTAATTCACCTGATTAATCAAGTTGGGTCAAGGAGGACGCAATTATCTTAAGCTCCTTCATTGCTCCACCCACAGCTTACCCTCACCGATTTATTGATTGACTTTAGCAATTATTAGTACATATAAATTTCGGAGACAGATGTGTGTATTGCTTTTAATCATACTTTCCAAATCTTGTGAGCATGGACCAAAAAGATACAGTCATACAGACCAAAAGACTGCTCCTCCAAGCCGCTTCTTCTCTGGCTTGATCTGGCTGTGCAGCTGACCTTGCTTTGGAGTGATCTCTGTCACTGCCGTTAACCATTTCACTAAGAGGCTTGCATGCTGCAGATCAGTTTAGCAAGGCCTCACCTGACTAATCTTATTACTGTAACAAGTCCTCTAGCAATGTAAAATACAGGACAAAAAAGAACAAAACTATCCCCACATATACAAGATAACTTTCATCTAGTGTAAGATAAGTGTTTGACAACCATTCATAAGCATCTGTGTTTCATAGCTCTTCTTTTAAATGGGGAATGCCCATTTTCCCATGGGTTTTAAATTCCAGCTGCAGGGTCATAAGAGCTACTTTCAGTAGCTTACTACAGATAACGAACCAGATATTTTCAGCCCGTTGCTCACACAGCTCCTCTCACCTTTTAGCATCACTTGCACATGGACATATAACATGTCATATTAAACTGCACTTACTTACCTTTGCCTGAATTTGCCTGGGCTTATGCGTGATATAATAAGGAAAACTGATTACATGAGAGATAACTTTTCATAATATGAAACAAAAAAACAAGTTATTATTTTCTGTTTTGTGTTGAAATGCCACTTATGTTATGGCAGTGGACTGGTATGTTATCTGAAGGACTCATCTTTCATTTTACAGTTCAAGACTGAGCATTTTCCTTTTAATCTAAAATAGGGAAGGAATATGGACAATAAATCAGTCTAAGCTCAATTAACTGTTTTTTTTCAGTGTATGGTTGCTCTGCTAAATCGGCAGCTAGTGTATCAACATGCTGTGCATTCAGTGCGTGCTTACTTTCACCTTTACTTCCCCCTGCCCTCCCCCAGAACACACACACATACTCACTCACTCTTCCCACACATGTAAGGATTAAAAGCTAAAGAAGGTTGAGAAGTCAAAGCTTGTCAGTTGTTCCCACTCTTGCCTTTCGTTTACTTATTAGCTTTCTCCAGTTCTCTGGAAGTCTATTTTTACCAATTCAAACCCTGGTTCAACAGGGTTGCTACTCATCTTACGCACCTTTGGGGAGGGTCTCAGTCCAAAGCTGGGACAGAAGAAACTAAAGCAAGGCTAACCGAGTGGAAATTGGGAGCTTTTTTAATTTTAAACATTGTCTTTCAGGAATTTGGACAAAAAAGGAGATACTCTGATTATTTCCTTCTATCAACTGTATTATCTGTCTTTCTCTTCCCCCATGTTTTTTTTATACTACATGACATTTGGATTATTATCATCATCACTTTTTTTTTCCACAATGAAGGGCCAAAGTTAACCTCCCCTGCTGTGTACTTCAGCATTTTTTAATCCATTTGGATCCTCGATGGTGCTATTTAACTACAGACTCCAACCCTGATATGGCTCCTTAGTAGAAAAACTGGTCCAGGTAAGAAATGTATCTAACTGATATTTTTGGGGGGGAGGTCAATCTCTGACAGTTAAAGTTAAATTGATTTTCTGAATAGGACTAACGTCTTCCTCTTCTCTGTAGCATTGTTGATTTAATTTCTTGATTAACATGCTGCACTCTCTCCAAAGTATAACCCTCCCAAAAATCACTAAACATGTTGGCATAAAGGCATTTGGCACATGCAGTCATTTTTAAAAAGGCATGATACGAATACAGAAATAGGCTATGGATTACCCTCTGGGATTAATAAAGTACTTTTCATTTCATTCATTTTTTTAAAATTTATTTAATTTATTTTTCATTTTATTCATTCATACATTTCAAGGCAACATACCCTGACTAGGATTAGATCGTTTCAATAGACAAAATTTTTTTTAGTTTTCTGTATTTCAACAAGCGTAAAAATTTAAGTAAGAATATGAAAAAAAGGGCCTGCATGTATTTCAAAGGTATGCTTAAAGATCAGCGAAATGTATTAAGTTTTTCAAGAAAAGAAAAAACAGCAATTTTGATCTCATAATTTTTTTCATTCATTCATTTCCTGTACTGCTTGATAAGCTTAAAATGAGTTTGGTGTATCAGAGGTCTAACCACCCCCGGAGGTGGATGACTGGGGAAACCCTCAGGAGTTTGACGTCAGAAAGGAAAAGAGAAACTACGTAGAGAAACGAGGGCCTGAAGCCAGGATCCATATTTAGCTCCTGGTTACCTGACATTTGATTTAAACTCCATGGCTGGGGCAGGGCTAATCAGCTTGTCAGGTACATACCGTTGATTCTCTCAGGGACATTACAGGGACAACGTCCACAGGGATGAGGTCAGATGGATGTAGATTAGATCCAAGATAATATGGTGTTCAAATGAAGGATCTCAGTTGGATGGAAATAGATGTTGAGGTTCATGACTCTATCATTAAAGTTGAATAAGCTCAAAGTGCTTTGCTGTATCACACGATTTCTCTTTCATTTAAAAAAAAAAAAGATGAGTAAGTGTTATGTGTTAACAGTTTTATAATTCTTCCCTCCTTTTCTTTATGTTTCCCGGAGGCAGTCATGGCTTGGTGTCTTGTTGTCACCTGTCCACCTTTGGACTAGAGGCCTGCTGCATGCAAAGGGATATATTCCCATCAACGCAACATTCTCAAACTTAAGATCATAGACTCTCAGTTCACTTTCTGTGTCTGAGGCATCAAAATAGCTGTGTGAGAACATGTCAAGTCACATAGACCCTCGCTGTCTGCATAACCTTGCCTACCACCCACGATGGCGGCACCACTCTGCGAAAGTGAAGAGAAAAAGGCAAATAAGGACGGTGGTTACAAATAGTTCCAATGGATGTAGTCCATATGAGTCTTCATCTACACCATCATCACTATCATCAAGATCATTGTCATCAAAACCACAGTTGCCATCACACCCTGTGCAGCACACCAGGAGCTGGATGGGGAACAGGTTTCTTCTGCTTTTACTTATGATCTCATTAATCCCCTGTCAGGCCTGGGCAACCACTTTTAAAGTAGCCCTATTCGGCCCTTGGACATGTGACCTCTTATATTCAAAGGCCCTACCTGACTTGGCGGCTCGCCTCGCCACCAGCCGCATAAACAATAACCCCTACCTCAACAAAGGCTACTGGTATGACTACACACTGATCAATGAGGACTGCAAATCAACTCGTGCCCTTGCTCGCTTTGCTGATCTGGACGGTTATGGGGCTGCTTTCCTTGGACCAGCCAACCCAGCCTACTGCTCCTCAGCTGCTTTGTATACCAAGGAGTGGAATACTGGTATTCTTTCCTGGGGTTGTCTTAAACCCAACATGGAAACAGGAGCCCTGTATCCTACCTTCTTAAGGCCGCTACCACTGTCCTCCAAAGTACTTTTTACTGTGTTGCGATATTTTCGATGGGCTCATGTGGCCATTATCTCAGAAGAGACGGATGTGTGGGAGGCCACAGGACAGCAGCTGGCCTCTTCACTGAGGGCCCTTGGCCTGCCTGTCAACCCTGTGGTGACAATGGAGACGGACAAGGATGGACCTCAAAGAGCCTTGAAAAAAGTGCGGGAGGCAGACCGGGTTAGAGGTGAGTTTCACCAGCGCAATACACTAACATTCAAAGGCTTCTTTTCACATCATGTAAACATGTTGGTGTCAAACCCATGTTTTTCTCCGCAGTGATCATCATGTGCATGCCTTCTGTCCTGATTGGTGGCCAAGCCCAGTACCAGCTCCTGACAACAGCCTTAGCCTTGCGTATGATAGACCGTGGCTATGTTTTCATTCCCTACGACACTCTTCTGTATTCACTACCCTACAAGGATGCAAATTACTATGCGCTAGGTAATGACACCAAGCTCAGGAAAGCCTATGACGGAGTTCTCACCATCACCATGGAGTCTGGAGAGCGCAATTTCTATGAGGCCTTTAGAGATGCTCAGAACAACTATGAAATACGCAGCGGCACTCCACCAGAGCAGGTGAGACTTTTCATGGATAATTCTAATTGCAAAAAGGTGATAGAGCAGGATTGTGAACATTAAAGGAAAGACAAAAATACCACAAACATTGGAATTTTAACCAGAATGGTTGCATCTTTCTATCCTCTGTTAGGTTTCTCCATTCTTTGGCACCATTTACAACATGATATACTTCATAGCTATGGCTGCTGAACAGGCAAGGACCAACACTGGCCGCTGGGTAACTGGAGAGATCCTCAGCGAGATTGATGGTGGCTTTGAATTTGAAGGGTTCAATCAACACTTGTGGGCTGGAAGGAATGGTGAAGGAATGCAGGCCGGTTATGTAGTCTTGGATTACAGTGGCATGGGCAGTTCTCTGTACTCCACCCATTTTCTTCACGCAAAACACACAGATGGTCGCACTGGTGGCCTCAAGTACCTTGGCCGTTCAATCCATTTTGCAGGCAGTACCCCCTACACAGACTCAAGCTGCTGGTTTAGCCCATACTTTGCATGTGCTGGAGGTGAGTGTTCTCACAGTGTCATGAAAAGAAACATCTTTGAAGGGTTCACTACACTTAAATACTTTTTATGTTTTCTTTCCAA
Organism: Craterocephalus amniculus; assembly: GCA_036024015.1. Classification (NCBI taxonomy): domain Eukaryota; kingdom Metazoa; phylum Chordata; class Actinopteri; order Atheriniformes; family Atherinidae; genus Craterocephalus; species Craterocephalus amniculus. The sequence goes on from JAVQJG010046588.1 coordinate 31,830, forward strand.
AGGATTGGATTCAGCGACTGTATTCTTTCTTTTCCTCTTATTCATTTGTCTGGTTGCAACTGGAGGATACTTTTTTATTCGCTTCAAGTATGTACACCTTGAAATGACTGATGTCACAATTACTGTATCTATATTTGTGTGTTTTATAAAAACTGTATTGACCATATCTGATAATCTGTCTGCTCAGGAAAAATGGCAGAGTTGGGTTCAGTTTTGGGTCCGGTGGAAACAGTGGATCAAGTAAAGTGATCCTTACTCTCGATGATCTTGTCTTCATCAATACTCAAATCAGCAAACGGGTCAGTTCAGTGCTGAATAGCTATTGACAGCTGTTTCCATGTGTATATTTAATGGTCAAAGTTGACCTGTCCACTTGACTGTTGTGTTTGCAGAAGCTAAATGATGACAGCATTGTGAAAAGCCAGGTGGATGTGAAAACACCTCAACACTCGGTTTCTGGTCGAAGCTACTTGGCCTCCACTCCTGACAGCTCAAATGTAGCTGTGTTTGAGGTAAAGAAAACAACACGTGGCGCACAATAAACTGTTTTGAAGCTCATGCCTTTTGGCACTTATGTTTTAAACACTGCCTGGTTTTCTTTACATCTCAGGGAGACTGGGTTTGGTTGAAGAAATGTCCCATTGGAGCAGTGTCAGGTGTCAACAGCAACACTGAGATGATCTTTGTCAAGGTAAACAAATGTATGATGTATGGGGAAAAAGTATGACTGAATTTTTGTGTTCAGATGCTTTTGATTTTAATTTTTCATCTTCAAAGGCATTAAATTTATTTGTACAATGGATGTAATTTGTAACCACAAACCTTGTTAATTTGGTAGTGTCACACCATTGTGTACTGGTATTAATTGCACTGATTTTCCAAACATAACTGTATTGTCACTGTTGGTTTCCTCCCAGGTCAGAGAAATGAGGCACGAGAACCTCAATCTGTTCTTGGGACTGTTCTTTGACTCTGGGATCTTTGGTATTGTGACGGAGCACTGCTCCAGGGGCAGCTTGGAGGACTTGCTCAGCAATGAAGATGTGCGTCTCGACTGGATGTTTAAGTCTTCCTTGCTAATGGATCTAATCAGGGTGAGACGGATAATATAACTTACTCATTTTTCATTTCACACCAAATCCTCTTTGATAATCAACGGTACATTTTTCATCATCAGGGAATGAAGTACTTGCACCTCCGTGATATCATCCATGGACGACTGAAATCCCGTAACTGTGTGGTTGACGGGCGTTTCGTGTTAAAGGTGACAGATTATGGGTTTAATGAAATATTGACAGCTCAGAACATTGACACGGAGGAGGAAAAGCCAGAGGGTAAGAACATGAGTGTGAAATTTTCTCAGGTTGTTTGATCATATCAAATTAATTATCATTGGTCGTGCAACTTTTCACACAATAAGATCTACTTTGGACGGCTCCGGAGTTGCTCCGAAACCCTGGTATGAGGAGGAAAGGCACTTTTGCGGGAGATGTGTACAGTTTCTCCATCATCACACAAGAGATCATCTCTCGCTCTGCACCTTTTTGCATGTTGGACATGCCTGCTAAGGGTGAGTGTCATGATGCTGCTAACCTTAAAAGACAGTTGCGTAAAAATACACAACAGATCATAGAGCCTGAATCAAAAATGACACATTTGAAAACTGTGGCAAATATTCTGCTCCACATACTGACTACAGGCATTAAAACTGCACGAAATCTGCATATTTGTTGATATCTGCAATTCTATGTTGTGTTTAACTTTTATTATTATTGTGCATGTGTTGACAGAGATTATTAGCAAGGTCAAAGAGCCTCCTCCTTTGTGTCGGCCTATTGTGTCAGTGGAAGAAGCCCCATTGGATGTATTACAATTCATGAAACAGTGCTGGAGTGAAGAGCCAGAAAAGAGACCAAACTTTGAGGACATCTTCAAACAAGTAAAAAAACTGAAAACACATGCTAACATGTGGTTTTGTTACAGACTAGATACCTCTGATTACTCCTTATTTTTTATTTTTACTGTGACAGTTCAAGGGCCTCACAAAGGGAAAAAAGACCAACATAATTGACTCAATGCTGCGCATGTTAGAGCAGTACTCGTCCAACTTGGAAGACCTAATCAGAGAGAGGACAGAGGAGCTGGAGGTAGAAAGACAGAAGACGGACAAGCTTCTGTCTCAAATGTTGCCCAAGTAAGTGGCCAGTATCTTACATGTCTCTTGAATACAACATTTTAAATTATGCATCTCTTGCTTCCTTAAGGGGTTTAAAGACAGGCAGGGACAATGTAATTAGATATGTTTTTGTTAAATGATTAGTGCAGTTGTTCTCTGGCTTATGATGAGTTTTTGGCTTGGTAAAAACAGTTTGGCACTCTAAAGTGCTCCTGAACCAGAAACACAAAGAAAATATTGTGAACTTGATGTCTTATTTTAACCATAATATTGTACCAAAGTTCCCTTTCTTTCTCTTGGCCTTGTTACATATGATGAGATTTCTCAATACTCAGTTTCTTCAATTACTTTCATGCGTCACAGACTGTTTCAATCAGTGTTATAATGCAATTGATAAGTGATTAGATAATTTATGTCTGAAAGTGTAAAAAACATGGAGTGCCAGTTTGTGTAAAAGGTATGATAAGCCACATCCCATCTCTCATAAGTTAATTATATTGTGCAACTGGTCATTTACAGAAGATGGGGGAACTATTTTTATCCTTGTATCAACACAAAATACAGCTGTGCTCCTTTTGTCACTAAAATGTGCTTAATCTGATTGTACAAAATCAAAGTTATATAACAATATAAGTCTTGGGGAAGGAGAAGTGCCTTTTCACTGTTGGGGAGGATTTCCACTTTAATGATGCATTCATGCTTGATGGTGGGCAGATCTGATGTATAATGTCACAAGATCTGACAGTTTCATTTAAGCATTTTGACAGGCTGGTACCTGCTTGAAAAGCTGAACTATACTCAACCTTTAACAGAAAAGTGTTAATACAAAGTGAAGCAATGCCGAATGCACCCACAGTTTAATTCACCACTGCAAGACATCATTTTAACCTCTTTAGACCTAGCGTCGGACATTACATACCGTATTTGGTTGTCTTCACCTTATTACTAAATTCTGTATAACTAGAACCTGTGAAACACTCAAACTGCAATTTGGTGGTGTCAGAAGGGATTACAAGAGTTTCTGCTTATCAATTTAAGGTTATTTTGACATCAAAATAATATATAATAAATTATGAATAATCTTAAAGATAAGGATAATCCAAAATCAAAATGTTCTATTTATTGGTTCCTCCTATCTTCAATATCATTTCTAATGTAAGTCTAACTGCAGCTGGGGTCTCAGGAGGCTATGTAAAATGAATGCAAAGTAATAACCATAACATTTTTCCTTAGGTCTGTGGCCCAGTCACTGAAAACGGGCAAGCCTGTGAAGCCGGAACATTTCAGTGAGGTCACGCTGTACTTCAGTGACATTGTTGGCTTCACCACCATCTCAGCTCTCAGCGATCCCATCGAGATTGTCGACTTACTTAACGATCTCTACTCACTCTTTGACGCTATCATTCCAATGCATGACGTCTACAAGGTGAGTATTAGAGGATTTGAAGTCTTCCTGAATTTCTTTTGTTCCATCAGTTGTTGTTGTTGTTTTCATAGTCATTTAGTGAACAATTTTAATTTCTTAAAGATTACTACAACAGTCAATAAACCTCTTTTTGACTGATACAAACACATTACATCAAATTCTAATTGATTTTATTTGCACAGGTTATTTGTACCATCGTATATGAAGTTGTGTCTGACAAACTTTGATTAAAAGAAATTTTCTTTCAGTGTCTAAATTGCTCCTCAAATCTGAAGCTTATCCATGTCTTCAGTTATGATATGCCTACCATTTATTAGAGAAGAAGTCCAGATGAATGCTGTGTTATTAAGCTGTAAAGCATGCTGAAAGAAAACAATCACTGTTTATGCAGTGTATGTTTGTTCAGTTCTCCATTTTTCTGGCATTAAGGTGGAAACTATTGGAGATGCCTACATGGTAGCCTCTGGAGTTCCTAACAGGAATGGTAACCGCCATGCTGCTGAAATGGCTAACATGTCCCTTGACATTCTCCACTGCATTGGGACCTTCAAGACAAGACACATGCCTGACCTAAAAATCAGGATCCGTATTGGCTTGCACACTGGTGAATATACACTCGTCTTTTCTGCTCTGTCATAAACCAACCATTGTGCGTGACTGACCTATAAATGGTTCTTTGCTATGAGTAAATATTTAAAAGTCAAATACATGTATAGTGATTAACGTTGTATGAAATAATTCCAAACTCAAAATGAATGAAAGTTAAAGTGTTTAAAAGTTCCAAGAATACAAGTCCCCAAGCTGCTAAGTCAACCAGATATTTTTACCTCCTTTATCCTTGTCTGAAACTTATTCCTGGAACGGTGAAACACTATCCACTTAAAGTGCAGTCATCCAATTAACACACCACACACTTTATATTTCTACCTCAATCCAATGCTTAATGCACTCACAGGTGGTAGTGCGTAGCTTTAATACCATGTGTTTGTTCAAACACCAAGAGAATAATCCACCAGACTGAGTTGGTGAAAGTTTTAAAATCTTTTTAACAGTTAAATCCTATTAACAGTTAGCAAAATTTTACATAAAACAACGTATGATATATTAAGAAGAGGTGCTTAGTTCAAGGCTCCTGAAAGTTGTGCTTGTATTTTGTGATTACAGGCCCAGTGGTGGCAGGAGTAGTCGGCCTAACAATGCCTCGGTACTGTCTGTTTGGAGACACTGTCAACACCTCATCTCGAATGGAGTCCACATCGTTGCGTGAGTGTCATTGTATCATTATATAGACTACACAAGATTTGTTCTTCTTTTAATGATAAAATAAAAAGGACAGATGTATGAAAGGACAGTTACACTGCAGTTCTAGTGCATGCAGCTTGAGGTTAAATAGGGCTTTAAGGGTGCAGTACTAATCCTTTAAGACTATCAGCAGAATTAAAGGCAAAGTTTAACTTTCAGAACAAATGTCCTCAAATGCCAAATTAGTCTTGGTTGTCCTCTGCATACCCAGCAATGTAAATCTAAATCTAAACACCAACTAAAAGGAACTCTATGTTTATCGTTGGGATAAGAATTCTTCTCTGACAACATCCATTCAAAGTTATAGCCTATGAGTCTATGCTGCAATGCACTCACATTGTCCAGAGCAAAGCAGTAATAGGTAACCTACCGCCACCAGGTGGCCATATTCCAAATTACAGTATAGTTCATCGGCTGCAGCACAGTTACTGTACTTCAAACCTTCCAAAGTCAGTTTCGGTTTTAATGTTGACTGAGTGTTAAGTAATTTCTGTGTATGGAAATTAAGATTCCCTGTGTTTGCATAGCTTACAGAGTCCACGTCAACCAAAGCACAGTTAATGTCCTGAACAGCTTGAATCTAGGATACAAGCTACAAGTCAGAGGCTTGACAGAATTAAAGGTAAATATAAATCAAGCAAATGACAAAGCACAAGCTGTTGTGGATGGATGGCACGCATGCAAACTGCTGTAGCATGGGCAAAGTAACAAGCAAATGCAAATGATCTTTTTCTAGGGAAAAGGTATTGAGACCACCTATTGGTTGGTGGGGAAAGAAGATTTCAAGAAGCCTCTGCCAGTTCCTCCAGACCTGGACGGGTAAGGAGAAATTTGGTTACACAGACATTTTCAGGTTTCAACTTTGAACAGTAGAAGTGTGGAAACCTTTGAGCAAGCCCTTAATTCTTTATACTTTGCTCTGAAAGAGCTAGACTTTCTTATTTGAACCCACGCTCTCTGAAGGTCGTTGTTTTCCGACATTGGCTGCTTTTTCATTTATCTTTATTCCAGTTCTTACATGATCATTTTCAGAGGAGTGGGCTTTTTGTTGGTTTGCCATGCCACTTGAAAGTGGCACATAAATATTTATGCATAAAAAAATGCAACTGAAAGGAACAGTGTATGAAAACAAATTTGGAAATAAGGAGGCGAAAGGAGCAAAGACTTGACACAAGACTTGAGAGATGCTTCTGGCTCTCTAAGTTTATCCATGAACTGTTCGCAGAATCCATCAGAAATGCTCTCCATGGAAAGGTGACAGTCAATAAGCCATTCTTATGGAATGTTAGCAGGAAAGAAAGTTTAAGGAATGCTGAATGACGCAAGAACTGACCCAAAAATAGTGGAAACTGTATTATAGAGTGGCGATATTCACTGGAACAGTTTGGGGTCATTTGGACAAAAAACGGTGCAAAAGATATCTAAAGAACAGCTCCGGAATGTCCTTCAGGAAGCCGGGAGAACTATTGTATTCCTGAAGACTGATTATAGAAATGACAAAAAAGCTTGTTTATGTAGGCGGAAAATGTTATGGTGATCCTACCAAATATTAACTTCAAAGCTAATCAGAATGATATAGTTTAACCAGGTATAAAATTCACTGCTCCTAGTTCACATTTTCCTTGCGGAATGAAGAAATGAGGGCTGGGTCAAAACTTGCACAGTACTATGTTTAAACTGTATTATTCTGGAATATGTATTACTTGAACACAGCTAGACTTTTGTCTAGGTATTCTCTGTCCCAGATGCCTATGATAAATAAAAAGCTTTCTTTTCTTTTTCAGCGGAAAGAATCATAATATTGGTATTGATGAGATACCTCCGGACAGAAGACAAAAATTCCTGGATCGACAAAAGAAGCAGACCTAGTTCATGGTTTGTCCTGATGGAGAAGAATTGGAAAATATTGTTTTATGTGCGGACAGATGTGTGTGCTGTACAACCAAATAGAATTTGTAAAACACTTCAGATGAAAAGCACAAACTGGTAATCTGGATATTCACACTGTTTGGATTTGTCAGAATTATTTCATAGGTCAAAATAATATTTCTTGCATATCATAGTTTCTTTATGAGTATTTGATCACAGCAGTGCCACACTAAGTCCCAACTCCGGATACAAAACTGGACCAGTAACAGGCAATTATATTTAACTGTGTTTACACATGAGATGTTTTTATATCACAGTATCATGTGTACTGCTGCTGTGCTTCATATATTTTATGTATTTGTACAGAACTCATTTCACTGACGAGAGTTTTGGGAGACTGGACATATCAATGCTTGTCTTTTACTTGACGTATTTTAAAAATTTTCCCAACAATGCAGGTATTGCACATTAACATTTTTCTGTCATCATTTAAGCTGGATGGTTAGTGGTTAAGGCTTAAGACAGTTAAGGACACCTCTGAATTTGTTTTAGTAGCAGCTGTACTGTTTGCACAGAACAAACAGAGCCACGTTATTAAATGATATGTTGAAAAACAAAACAAACTATTTCTTGAATTGGATTTATGTATCAAATTGGTTTTGGAAAAACTAAAGTCAATTATATGTTGACCAGTGAGCCAAATGATTTGTGATACAAGAAAATGAAATAATCACTTCTTCAGTTATTGGCTCATCAGCTCTATGCTTCTCTCCCTAATCATGTTATGATGCAACTTGCATTGTGAATTTTATTGCGTATAACAATTGCTTCTGGCATCTTCTAGCAAAGACTGGAAGATATACGCAATTGAAGCTTAAATGACAACAATAGCAATGTTTAGGTATAGAGCGTACAGCTTATTACTGAAACATGCTACATGCATGGCTGAATTTACTGTGCTTAACGGTCTAAGACTTAATTTGATGCAGTATGTTTGTTCTGCACTGATGCACAAAATATCTGAGTCGACTGACTGAAATGGCCATCTCCAATAATGTGTTTCGGCAGATTGAGCCCTGTCATATGTATCACCATCGTCAAGAGGGAAATGTCTGTCCGTCTCTGAATTTTCCAACCATTAACTTTTGGGTTCTCTAGAGCTCCAAACAGTGGCTCTGTCTGAAAGTCCTCTGAGATTAAATGTTCACCTAGCATGCCCACTCCCAGGAGACCCTTTTCATTTTACTGGGCTAAAGTCCTTCGAGTCACTTCTCCTTGGCTCGAGAATGTGTAAATACTGTAAATGTGTACATAGGTTTTTTCCGGCAAAGTTACAGACTTAAAAAATTGGGACGTTACCAAAATGCAGGGATTTAATCATGCTGCGTTCAAAAAGCAAGCAGCCACATTGTTGGGTTGCTAACCGTCTGCTGCAGGACTGATATCGAAGTAACAATAGGCAGACAATGTCAGGATGAGATTTCCCCCTGAAAACAAGCTGCAGATACTTATTTTATTGGCAGCTTGCTTCTGATCACTTCTAACCTACTCTGACTTGTTGCTGTAGCTCAGTGTGTAGACAAGAAAACTGGACATCTGATTACTTGATAATCAGGTTGCTTGTGGTGTAATCTTTCACACCATTAAGTGTAGCAGCACTGGCCTTTAAAGCATGATTAAACCCATGACAAAGAGGACATGCACAGTGCTGAATTAAGATGAGCAACATGGAAGAAGCATTGTTGGGCTCTTTGATGGGTATCTTAAGGACAAAAGAAGTAGGCTACTTCTATTTTAACGGCAAGACCTAACTTTTTCTAGATTCATGATCAATTTGCCAAACAAATAGATCACATTAAAACTGACTGCACTGCAATGTTCATTTTGAAAGTGATCTCAGTTTGTGTCTGTAAATAAATGATTGTTTTAGTGAAGACTGTGTGATCTTGTTTTATCACCTACCCTTAAGTCTGTTGAGGAGAATCTCTAAAATGACAGCCTAATAGTACACTGTATTATTGTTCACATGTGGAATCATTAAGCATCATTTTTTAAAAGCTGGGAAATCAAAACTGAAAATGACAGATGAAAACATGAATTTGTCTGTTTTATCAGTATTTGAAATAAGCTTCAGTAGATGCCTCACCTCAACCCCCTCCCAAGTCCCTGATCCAATGATGCTAACAGGCTTTGGGCCGCTTTTATGCACTTTAAGCTGGTGCGACTTCTTTATACAGTAGTGAAACAATCAATGAAATGTGACGATTGTTTTGCAAAAAGGAAGCACCCACACATTAAAATTTGAAAATCTATTTATGCAGTATTGAGGTACCCCAGCTGAGCTGCATAGTGTGAAATTTAAAGGGTGAAATGACTGAAATGTTTTTTTTTTAAAGAATGAGACATCATGTCTGCACTGGTTGCGAGAAGCATCTCTAAGGGCCATGCCAGCTCAGAAGCACTTCTTATTTCTGCTGCTAATGGGTTAGTATGAGAATAATTTGATTACTTTGACAGGATGCTATACCAAACCATTTTTAGCACTTGGTGCAGTCACATCCTCGGATCCCCAGATTTAACCACCAAGGTTCCGATTACACTCCCATGAACTCTGATGCTGTGAATTTTTGTTGCTTAGGAGATAAACTCATTTAGACAATCCATCTTTGTATGCATGCTGATGCATGTATGTGGCATAACCTGATGTACTGTATGTGACCTTTTTCTGTCAATTTTTCTGTTTGTGTACATGGATCACAATATAAATCACTAAAAACAACAGACAAAATAAACAAAAAACAACCTAAATAACAAGCATACTAATCACTTGAATTTGAGTTTTTATTTAGAGCATATGATACACAGCAGGTAAGACAAATATAGGACATCAAACTGAGGAATTGTCTCATATTAAGGCTGAGTAAATTTGTCTTGTACTAAAATACGTTTAGTTGACTTCATATTTCTATTATTGATCTTTAGAGTCCTTGCAACTCATGGTTGACAGAGTGAATGTTTGACTGTCCAGATGATTGTTGAAAGTTTTCTGTGGACATTAACATCGAAAGGAATTCTTCAAGAGAAGTCACTGGGTTCATTTTGCTACATTTATTAAACCGTATAACAGGTTCGTATCAAGTCAAATATTATGTTCTGTTTCCATCACACTGTAAAATATGCCCATATGCATTTAGTAACTACATGACATTCGGCAGCAGGCTTTCATGTATTAGCCTTTTTTTCAGCAGATATGCTCCAACTTCCTCACGCACTCTGCAGTTGCTCTGCTGCATCCGGACAGTTAGCGGGTAAAAATGCTGAATTATTATACGCTAAAAACTGTCCGGTAATCCACGTGATCATGAGAGTGTCCCCTGGTTGAACACAGCGTTCCCCCGCGCATCTCACCAACCCTGAAGCCCCCCCCTTTTTGACTGACACACCGGCTTAGAGGTGCCAGTCTGATAGGACCAGAGTCAAGTCCCCCGCACTGAGGCAGCGGCTTACGGGAAACTCAAGGGGTCTTCTTTCAAAATAAAAACGCAAGAATGTTTGTTTATGTTCAGATTACTGAGATAATACTATATAACCAGATTTATCTGAGATCTCTTTTAGATAAAAGAAATAACCCAGAATTATAGTTACGTCAGAATCTTATCTATCTTTGTAATAAAGAATCAAAATACTGTGAAGCACAAACACTCCACAGATGTATGAATTAACCGAATACAAAAACCCTGCGCATTAATGATTTATAGGGAAGTGGATAGAACACAAAACAGGGCCTCATAAAACTGTAAAAATATTACATTTGTCTCATATCAAGACAGGTCTAGATCATCGGTCAGGATATATCTATTATGCAATTTGTCTTTAGAATAGTAGACTTTATGATATAATGATACACTGTCCTGCAGTTTTCAAACCATTTTTTCAACACATCCTCTTAAATGTATTATTGGAATATTTTCCACTTTGGAATTTAGTAAACTAAATCAAGGAGAACTCAGTGACAAGATAAAATTCATGTAGTTTATTTTCATTCACACCAAGCAAGTGAGCCCACAATCCTGTTTGATGTAAACTTTGGAGTCCTAAAATATATGGAATGTGGCAATGCTGCATTTTATAATATAATTTATCGTGAGTGGTTGGTAGCCTACATTGTAAATTTATCAGCATGCAAATGCATCCATTGGAATATTTGAGCTTGATGAACGTTTTGTGACATTTGTTTTATACTTATATAAATAAAGGAGGAAAACATCTGCATATGTGTGACTGTTGTGTGTGTGATTGTTTTTCCATCATGACCTCTGCAGTAGGCTATTAGCTTCATTTTGAAGGCCTGCACAGGAATTGGCATTTTCACGCTTCTGGGCTTGACAGTGGTGGATTTACGCAGGCGATGGGCAACCTCAGACAGGTGGAGGAGACGTTCTCAAGCAGCTGAACTGCACCGTGGTGGAACTTGAGGACTGGGCTGGGTTGCAGGACGAGCAGCGGTGGACGCTGTGCACGCTCCGTGCGCGGATCCTCCTGCAGCTGCTGGATTCACAATATGATTCCAGATCCAAAACATGGTTTGACTGATTTCACCACCCTGAGCCCTCGCACACATGCTTGACACTTCAGCGTGGATACGGGGAGGACGAGGGATGTAGCAGCAATGGATAAATGAGGAGAGCACATGGGCTTATTTTTTCCCCCTGAGATTACTAACCCTTTATAGGCTGTTTATTCCACTGCCTTGGCCATGGAGAACCAAGCAGCCGAGCCGCAGAACTATGAAGATGTTCAGAAAAGCGGCTATCTCCGCAAGCATAAATCAATGCACCGGCGATTCTTCGTGCTGAGGGCGGCCTCGGAGCACGGTCCCGCTCGACTTGAGTATTACGAGAACGAGAAAAAATTCCGCAGCAAATCGCCGGTGCCCAAGAAAGTCCTGAACCTGGAGACTTGCTTCAACATCAACAAGCGGGCAGATTCCAAGAACAAGCACATGATAGTTCTTTACACCCGCAGCGAGAGCTTTGCCATCGCTGCAGACACCGAGGAGGTCCAAAATGAGTGGTACCAAGCGATGCTGGACCTTCAGTGCACCTGTAAGAAATGAGAAGTGTGCTGTGATTTCTTCTGTCTGTTTCTGCAGCAGGCCTATCCTGCCCTAGGCTGTTTGGTTCGGCCATTCCTGTTTGTTAACCGCACATCACCTGCTAGTTGTTTTTCTGTATATTCGCTGCAGGTGTGGTGTATTTATTCAAATAGAATAAACGTGTCTACGTAAAGCTGTTTAATTAGTGTTTTACTTTCATTATTTTTTATAACGTAGAGGCAGGTGCATCTGACTGAGCAGGGTAGACCATCACGCTTATGGGCGGCATGTGCTGTGTGTTTGTGCTGCACAAACTGAAAAAGCCTTGGTTTATTACGGTCAGAGCGTGCCGATTGGTTTGTGGTTTTTTCTTTATGTATTTGCTTTTGCGTCTTGGCAAAATGTAATTTGATGCATTTGCATAGCCCACGCGTGTATTAATAGGAGATTGTCGCCGATTCTGGCTGAAATGCGGCGCTTTTCATGCGACGGTGTGTTTTTGCATGGCGCAGTGGGCATATAGCAACCATCCGAGGGACGCATCATATAGTAGCAGCCTATCGCGGTGCTCTCTGCTGCAGCTTGTGTTTTTGTTTTTCTGCTCGGCTCTGACTGCCGCTCGCCTAACCTACATTTCTGATACACGATGCTGCTTGTTGGGAGGAGATGGCATCGTCAGTGCGCTCTCACTGGAAATTGTGTTTCTGTTGGTTCTCCTCGTGTTTACGTTGTTATCCTCACGATGGAGCAAAGCACCGCCGCCCACCCTCCCTGTTATCCTTTGCATTTCAGTTAGTTGAGGCTGATGGGCTTGCCCAGCTCTAATGTGTTGCTGTGGAACCCTAAACAGAAAAGCATTAGAGTACAGACCCCCATTTTGTTGAAGATACAACTCAGGGACAGCCACAATAATACACCATTCATAATTTTATTTTATTGTTAAGCCTGAACACGCTTAAAAGCGCATATTTATTTTATTTTATTTATTTCATAAACCATAAAGATTTTTTCAGGATGGATGCATAGGGATTATTTGTTACCGTTTGATGATAATAACAGTGAGGTAATAAATAAAACATTCACAATTACAATGCATGGGTTTACAGTTATGCATGCTGGTTTTTAATGGATGTATTCTAGTTGCTTATGAGAGGTTTCTTAACCATGATGATGATGAATTGGCTACTTGACAGATGCTGTAAAGATTTTGTCCTGGTACTTATAGAAAAACAAAGTCTTACTTACCCAGTGTGAAGTTAGTGTTGATGCTTTTAATCATTTAATCACTCATCATTTTATTCTGTGTTGTTTTCTTAGGTAAAACCCCTGAAGACTATGGTAGTAGTGGAGAGTGCAGCTCTCCCTCCCCTGTTCCAACCTTCAAGGAAGTTTGGCAAGTCAAGGTTTGGCCTAAAGGTCTTGGACATGCCAGGAACTTAGTAGGCATTTACCGGCTGTGCCTAACTGATAAGACAGTCAACTTCGTCAAACTCAACTCTGATGTGGCTGCTGTGGTGTTACAGCTGATGAACGTTCGCAGATGTGGCCATTCAGAAAATTTCTTCTTCATCGAGGTGGGACGTTCGGCAATTACTGGCCCCGGAGAGTTCTGGATGCAAGTAGATGACTCGGTGGTGGCCCAAAACATGCACGAGACGCTGCTGGAGGCCATGAAGGCTTTAAGTGAGGAATTCCGTCAGCGCAGCAAGTCTCAGTCTGTAGGAACATCATGCGGCGGCGGCACTGCTTCAAATCCCATCAGTGTTCCAAGTCGACGTCATCACCCGATTCTGCCACCGAGTCAGGTGGGCTTCTCCAGGCGGGCACGCACCGAGACCCCCGGAACAGGAGGCAGCAGCACAAGCACTTCACCCACGTCGCGTCATGGGTTCCCAAGGGCGCGAACAGCTAGCATTGGAGCCAGGTCGGAAGAGGGCGGAGCCAGTGCCAGAGGGACGTGGGCCAGTTCCAGCCCAAGTTTGAATGGATCCTGCTCAACCACGCCGACGCTGAGACCCAAGCCCACCAGAGCCCCCACCCCTGCTAAGATCACCCTCAGCCTTGCACGTTACACACCCAACCCCGCTCCCTCCCCTGCTCCAAGTCTGTCCTCCAGTTCCGGTCACGGGTCAGAGTGTGGCCTGGCGGGAGCAGCTGTGGGAGGCATGACGATCTGCTCCTATCCACGGGTTTCTCAGAGAGTTTCCGTTTCAGGTTCGCCGAGCGACTACGGCTCCTCGGACGAGTACGGATCCAGTCCGGGTGAACATTCTCTGCTTATACCCAGTCTGTCTGGCCATCACGCACACGGAGAGGGTTCCTCCAGCTACATAGTGATGGGACAGAGAGAGGGTCTGCTCGGCTCCCATCATCGCTCCAAAGGCAGGCGGATTCTACGCCGCTCGTCCAGCAGAGAAACTGAGGCCGAACGCAGGCTACTAAGTAAAAGGGCTTCCCTGCCTTTGGCTTCCCACGAACGACTGACCCCCCACAGAAAAGACGAAGATGACGAGGACGATGAAGAATATGCCATCATGTCACAGAGTACTAACAGAGCGGATTTGCACCATGGCTCAGGGAATCTGGCGGTTAGAGGTGGGCACCTTGATGTAGTAGGCCAGAATAGGGGGATGGCTGAGAGAAACAGGGGGGAAGAGGAAACAGGAGCAGCTGTGGATAGTGGCTATATGTCCATGTTGCCCGGAGTGACGTCTCCTCCTGTTTCACTCTCTCTTTCAATAGCTCCGTCAGATGCCAGTGCTAAACCTGGAGCCGAAGACGAGTATATGGCCATGACGCCCAACAACAGCGTGTCTCCCCCTCAGCACATCCGTCAGCCCAGCTCAGAGGGCTATATGGTCATGTCTCCCAATAGCAGCAGCTCCACAGACCTGCACGGACTGGGAATGTGGGACAGCAGGGTCGGCATGGAGAGCCGCGCCGCCAGCGACTACATGAATATCTCACCTGTCAGCAGCCGCTCCGCCTGCAGCACGCCGCCTTCCCACCCCGAGCAGCACCAGCTGCAACCAAAAATGTTCAATTCCTATTTCTCCCTGCCACGGGCTTATCAGCATACTCTCTACAGCCGCTTTGAGGAGGACTTAAACAAAGGGGAGGGGAAGAAAGACCCGAGTGGGCATGAAAGTGCTGGGAGAGGAGGGGGAGTGGGGTACAGCAAGAGAAACAAAATCGCGGTGGGTTCCGCGGGGGGTAGCCAGCTCTCCATGTCTTCCTCTTCCTTCTCCTCCAGTTCTGCCAGCAGCGAAAGTCTGGAAGACAAGTCCATGTCAGCGGGGAGGGGGTTAAGTTTATTAAGAACTGGGACAGAATACAAGAGTGCAGGAACAAGCACGAAAGAGGGACGTCATCATCAAAAGCGCGCATCAAGTAGTAAGAGCCCAAAGCAACAACGGAGGGGTCGCCCCCTCAGTGCGTCCTCAGACATTGCAAAAGCAAACACTCTGCCCAGGGTTAAGGAGAATCTCCCACCATCCGTGCCCCAGAACGTTGGTGAGTATGTGAGTATTGTCTTCAAGGAAGATAATAAATATGACGGAGGCCAACGTGTCGGCTCTAAACACGGACAACCTGTAATTCATGGAACTCTGCGGCCTGTGAATCAACCACTTCTCTGTCATGATAGCCCCGCGAACCTTCCCCGCAGCTTCTCTGCACCACTTTCCACCTCTGCTGAGTACGTCAGCATGGATTTGGGGAAATCCTCGACACCCCTGGCACATGTTAGATCCACATTCAGCACCCTACAGGGTCCACCTGCCGTTGCCCCCAAGGCCCAACATGAACATAGGACGTCCTCTCCTCTGGGAGCAAAGGTCAGCGCGGCGTATAGAGAAAAAATAAAGATGGCAGCAGTGCCCTCGGATGTCCCCCCACAGTTTATGGACAGAAAAGGTTCAGATCCCAGCATTTCAGCAAGGCCTGCCAAACACTCTGGTCAATCCTTATCTATGGAGCAGGAGACAAGTTCCAGTTTTTCCCCTGTTAAGTCTTTCCACTCACCTGACCGGACTGGTAGACTGGTCCGAGGTGAGCAACAGGGACTCCTGAGTCACCGCTCAGAGACATTTAACCCATCCCCTTCTTTACAAACCCAAGCATCCTCTTCTACCTCCCTCTTCCCGGAGGGCAGCCAGGCAGCGAGCCCCCGGCAGGGTTTGGACTGCTCTCTGTGGGACAACGGGCAGGCCGCGTTGTCTGCCACACCTCCACCACAAAGCTCCACCTCATGTACTGAAAAAGGCCTTAACTATATAGACTTGGACTTGGCCATAAAGGAAAGCCCTCAGGCTGGAGTGGAGGTCACCTCTCCCGCCTACAACATCGGAGGAAATGCTGTGGGTAGTAATACTGGCTCTGGCATCAACACTTATGCCAGTATTGATTTCTGTAAGTCAGAGGAGCTGAGAACAAACCAGAGCAGCAGAAAGGATGGTCAAGGTGAGTGATGTGGGTCTGTGGAAACAGATCATCCTAAAGTACCTCGTGCCTGTTACGTTCTGATCTAAACACCTGGATTTGGTATATTCTATAAGCTTAAACACAGATTTTTATCATCGATAAAAAAGATAAGACGATTAATGCCTTGAAATCAGTTTGATTATCAAAATAAGCAGTATTTGCTGCTCTAAATGGTTATTTAAGGACAATAATAGTTTAGGAGAAATAGGTGAATGGGGTGCTATATCATTTCTATAAATATTCTTCTCAATGGATCCAAATGTTGAAGTTTGAATGATCTGCAAACGGTCATCTCGTTCTGGTGCGTACTCAGCTTCAAGATGGTGACCAGCACTGTGTTTCCAGTCTGTGGAAAACACAATCTTGAAGTCTGTTTCCAGTCTGTGTCTGTAGAGTCTCTTATTATCACAAGTGGGTGTTCAGAGAGCAGAGCCAATTGATTTGTCTGCTGGTAATGAGCCCTTTCACATGAATGGAGGAAGAAGGGACAGAATGCGGGCCAGGTGTTTATGTTTATGTTTGGGTGTGCTATTGGCTTCAGGATGGCAGCTGAGGTTTCCCTCGCACTGCATGATGACAGCTCTTCAGTGGTTACTATTATTGGCTGAATTTCATGTTTGATGAATGCACCCTAAAAGGCAACAGAGACTCCATGTCAAGAAGTAAAGGTAGTGAGAGGCACTATGTTTATTTGTCAAATGACATTAAATTTTAACTGGGTATATTTAAGAATATTTGGCTCATTTTTAAATTCAGGAAAGCTGTGAATTTATCATTTATAGCAAAGATAACAAGGACCTATTATTTTATTTTTTAGTATATATTTTATCATGCCTATATTAGACATTTTTAACTGCTTTCTTATCATTTTTCACACTGCAGTCAACGATAAACACTGCCTCCCTTTGCACAAGCCCAGAGCCCATTTGTTCTCTTTTCATTAATTGCAAGTCTGTTCTAACTAATCTCCATACGCAAAGCCTGGATAGCGAACCTGATGGTGGCTTGGTGGAGTAAAACTTCAAATAAATATACTTGATCCTCCAATGTCCTATCGACACACACATAATTTCTTGTTCTCATTAAGTTTTAATTAGAAGCTCAAATTAAATGTATAATATAAATTCATAATGAGGCCAAGCTGTTTATTTGTGGCCTATCTTTTAATGGCAGGATTAACTCAGCTGCTGTAGGTGTTCACTTTCAGCCCAAAATAACTTAATCCCTTTACTATCAGAGCCCGATTCAAAGTCTTATTCACTGATCCAACCCAATTCATTTTAGTTGCATGTTTGTTAATCCCCAATTATGTCTTTACAGTATGTATATACATACATATAAATATATATATAAATATACACAGGCCTTTTATACGGCACTTTTGGTTGCTTGAACAGATTATCCTTTAAGAATGGCATTTGCTTGATATTACACAAAGGGGAACCCTTCAAAAAACTTATATTTCTTCTTTGCAGCCTGCGACTTCATTTTGTGCAGATGTAGTAGAGCACTGTTGTCAAGGTGGCACATAAAGTGCAGAAACAATTTCTGGAACAGATAAAACTGACGCAAGAGACAAGATATTCACATCTGCAATAATGGACATGAGACCAATCAGAGAATTCTTTGACAAAGATATCAAGCATCATGTGATATTTACCCAATGTGCAAGCAGGGGCTCTAGATTAAACAAAAGCAATCTGCTTATGTGAATATACTGTATTTTCATGTCAAAACTGATCTATGTTGTATAGCATTCTTGATGGAGAGACTTATATTAGGCAAGGTAGAAATTGTTCTGTTAACTGCACTTCGAATAGCAAGAATTATTGCAGAAGAGAAAAACAATCATGTGGTCTTTGTTTTGTTTTGTTTTTTTATTTCTCCTCTTGGCTCGTTCCAGACTGTTGATCTCCATCGTTGTGTTGGATGGGAGCGTGACACTGGTGTGAAAGCTTCGCGGCCTGCTGGAGAAGGTGATGGCAGGCAGCCTGATCTGTTGCCACAACAGAACTCTACACTGGAGTCTGAACACTGAAACCCTGGAAATCTCATCACCATCCCGTCTGCTGTTTTCTGTCAACCAAATGTGTGCCAAACACACACACACACCAACACACTCACACGCAAACACAGGGTTAAGGATAAGATTAGTTTATTAGTCTTGTTTGATCATCGTTTAACTTTGTGCAGATGAAGGATGAGAGTTTGATAAGTAATGCTGTGAGTTCACAGGTGCTCCTCAAGTAGATTGTGGACGACTTGCTCCCTCCGACTCCAGTTATTTCAAAAACTAGATTTCAATAAAATGTTCAGGGAATCACACAAATGGCAAGAATTACATAGATGAATCTTAATTTAAAACCTATTTACCTGCAACTGATGTGTGAACCAGAGTATAGGAGTTTGATCCAAGCCTCAAAACGACAGCTGCTATTTTAACAGAATCTTTGCTGGATTTGAAGTCTTAATTATTGAGTTTGGTGGTTTCCATTCTAGTATTGCCTTTAATGTCTCATTCTCTTTTGTAAATATAAATGACATGATCATCAGGTGTCATTTTATCTCAACCAAGAAACAAATTACAGCTTGGCAGAGCATATATATATATGTATATATATATATATATGCATATGTATGTACGTAGTTGGCCAGAAAAAGCATTTACACTTATTGACTGCTCTTGTGCTACTGTAGGACTTCAAAATGTGCTTGATTGAGGCTTTCACAGGAATTTAATCTAGATGTTTTCTGTCTGTTTTGAAGACAGTCAAATATGGTTTGCAAACAAATTGTTCTTTTATTTTTGTTTTGTTTATTTCATAAAAAATCTTAAACATGCCAGAAGGGGGATACATATTTTTTAATACATAATTTCAAAAGAAGGTCATGTTAGGGCTAACAGACTGTTCCATGTGAGGTTGAACTTTTCATGCACTCATTTTATGGAAGTTGCTAATAAAGCCAGCAGAAAAACAGATACAACAATGTAATTATTCAAAACTATGCATGAGAGTGAGCTAATTAACAGAACTTTCTACTCAATGCCAAATTGTCATTCAGTAAGGACAGTAATTAGCTCATACTTATGTAAACATCCTCACTAAGATATGCTGACAGGGCATAATAATAAACATGCTGCTGATTAAAACAGAGAAAAACTGTTTGCATCCTGTTCCAGTTGTTCTTGATATTCAAACAGAGAAACAACACAATAAAATGAGCAAATCAAGGACATGCGTTACAGCGTCATCCTCACATTCTACCTAATAGCAGTGATTGAGATTAAGATGACACATGACTGTCAAATCAATTACATGATTCCTGAGTCATGTAGCCCAGAGTGTTGGGGGACAGTATAGAAAGAGCTGCCCCACAGAGCACATCTATAAAAATGGCATACATCTTTGTCACTAACATATAGAAGAAATGAACCAGTGTGGGATGAGTGAAAAGTTCATCTAACTTCTGGTAATACAGAGGGACAAAAAGGAAGTAGACAAACTCTAACAAACACTGCATGTTTTTTGCATTATTCTGTCAACAAATACCAAACCATTCAGCATAATCAACCATTTTATTCCGTCAAGAACATTTTTGAAGTCATGCCTAGCACAAAAGCATCTTTTCTAAAGCATAAATACTTCTTTGGCAACTGCGTTTTGCTATTACAACTGTAATTACACTATGGTATATACTATAGCAATGCAAGTAGAATGACAGACACTATAGTACATACTGTAGTTAGTTTTCCTTATTGGCATAACCCAACTCTAATATAAAGAGACACATTACAATGGTATATAAAATATACAGTATACATATAATGATTAATATTATATAGCCTAGATATCTATATACTCTTTATAAAGTGCCTCATTTTTGATTGTAGCTGATTTTATTATCTTATACTGGGTTGTGAAACTGGGGGGGGGGGGGGGGGGAGTTATGCGGTTTGCAATTGTTTTGAAAATTGTGAACCCGCGGGGGGAGACAACCCAATAGTTGTTGCTG
>JAVQJG010046594.1:0-17158 GCA_036024015.1 Craterocephalus amniculus
TCGGAGCCAAGGCTGACCTGTCCGGCATGAATGGCGAAGGGGGACTCTTCTTGTCCACGGTGGCTCATAAGGCCTTTGTGGAGGTGAATGAAGAGGGCACAGAAGCTGCTGCAGCCACATCTGTCAGTATAAATCTCTGCTTTTCGTGGCCGGAACACTTCACCGCTGATCACCCCTTCTTCTTCTTCATCAGACATAATGAGACCAAGTCCATCCTCTTCCTCGGCAGGTTCTCTTCTCCCCAATAGGAAAAACCAACCAGGGAAGATGACGGAAAAATTAAAATGAAAAAAAAAAAAACTGAAGAAATTTGAGCTACTGAATGAATAGATAAAGCATTTAATTCCTGTTATGCTTTAAAAAAAAAACCTTTATATCTTCGACTGCTTTGCACTGAAATGATTGCTATTACTATTCCAATAAATACTGAAAAGGCTTCCTTAGTTTTTGTTTATCGTTGGTTCTATGGGTTAATATTGGCACAATTGTCTTATTCTAAAAGGTTTCTGGCAGCATTTGAGTAAAAAAAATACATAAAAGGTAGTAATATTGCTTTTGAATGATGATAAGCAGCAAATTGAGTGTAAACTGAGATTGTTTGCCTAACATTGGTTGGAAAAACGGCTCCTTCAGTGAAAAATAAAGCTGCTGCATTTCTCATTTTGTCCACCCGAGTGTGGGCATCTCTAGTAGTTCCTATAGACAAGGCAAGAATTATGTGTATAGTACATTTCATGAAATGTACAAGACTATTCAACACTTTCCATAAAACATGAAACGCAATAAAGCAGGGTTAATTGCAGTGAACTAAAATGTGATGTTGATGCCTTTCAGAATGGCAACAAGAAATGTTAAAAGACCTAAATTTAATCATTGGGATGAAAAAACAAAACAATTTGAGACACAATGATGTGCAAGATCAAAACAGGATAATATTGATTTAAAAAAACAACCAAGTTTGTGAAATTTAAACACCTGGTCCATAGATACAGTGGTGGATCTGGTTGATGGAGGGGGGTGGGATAGTGAATCTTAATAAGGTTCTAAATTTAAGAAGAAAATGAATTGATTAATGGTCACTAAATGTAGAAACAAGCAAAATTTGTAAAACAACCAATATTTTTCTCAGCAGCGTTTCCTCAGTGTTATTGGCAGTTTAGCTTTGCACAGTCATTGACTCTTACATTCTTAACATAGCGTACAAAAGTTTGAATAACGACGATCACCCACTAAGTCAGTCGGTCAAATGACACTGTAAGAAAGCTTCATTATGATCGACAACATGAAACCATAAAAAATACATTACATGCTGCATTCACTGCCACTGGCACATCTGATGGTTACCCAAGTAAAGGTAAATTTACACCAAATGTTTATTCAAATATGATTGTATATTCCTAGGGTGGTTCCTCGGGTTGTTCGACCCACCTTCACATTTATGGAGGCACGAAACGTGAATGAAATCTCTTGCTGGAACAGCATAAAATGAAAACTAGTTTAAAAAAAAAATATATATTATTTTCCATGATGAATCAAATCATAATGCCAAAATTAAACATAAAATTGACAAAATAATTGAAACAGATAAGACTGACATGAAGTTAAACTAAACGTTAAACTTTATATTGAAAGGCATTGCCGGAAGCTGTATCTCACGTCCAGCATTTCTTGACGTCGTCTAATCACTTCCGGTCTGAACAGCGCTAACAGGGCATCACCGGTAGGTAAGAAACTGCAGTTTAACATGCTAATTTAACTTAATGTAGGGTCCTACGTGGGGAAACTAGACCACACCTGTGGTTTATGTTATATTTGACATTTTTCAGCTATATTTATATAATATTGGACGATATAAATTAATGTTACTGCTGTTTTCCGCTAGCAAGTACAAACTTTGGCTACTAAGCGCAGCTTGTCAGACTGGCTCTACTTGTCTCTTTCAATGAAAAGCAGGAACAAATCCATGTGCATGTAGAAGTGTGGTTAAAATATCTGAAAGTTAAGGTTCGTAATTGTAAGTTAAAAGACTTGAAATGTGCTTGATTTTTTTCGACCTGGGAAAATCCATATTTTATTTAGGATATATCTTTGGACCTTGTAAAATTTTCCACTGATTTGAGATGCTGAATGACGTGGCATTTACCTGAGCCCTCAGCAAAGTAAATAACAGTAAAGCTGCTGCACCCACCTGTAGACACACTGCCAGGATAAACCAGCAGCTAGTGCTTCATCTTTCAGCACAGGCTGTTCAGAAGGAGTGTTTTCTGAAATTTTATTAAATGAAATGTCTTCTTTTTCATCATGTGAAATGTTCTTTTTCATTTAAAATACTTTTTTGTGTGTGTCCAATGATTTGTGCTTCTTTCCATTGGAAATGCATCTCCCTGGAATTAAGATATTAAGTCTTCTTCTTCCTTTGGCCCCTGGGCCCACATCTTTTAGGCAGTTATGGGCTGTTTAGTAAATATGTGACATGTTGCCTCTTAATCTAACATGCAGTCATTCTGTGCTGTTGCATCATGCCTACAGGTTCTGTGTTAACTAAGCATCTTGCTGGGTTGTAGATGAACTGTCAGGGTGAATGTGCAGCTCCGATGAGGGTGTTGGTGACTGGAGGGTCCGGCTTGGTGGGAAGGGCCATACAACATGTGGTCAAAGAGGAGCAGAGAGCCAAGGAAGGAGAAGAATGGATATTTCTGTCATCCAAAGATGCCAACCTCATGTGAGAACTGGTGTTTTCCTTGAGACTACCACACAAAAATATTAACATGTTTGAAGTTTGAATATGTTAATGAGCTGTTGTCCCTTCTCAGGAACATGGAGGAGACACGGGCTGTGTTTGAGAAACATCGACCCACCCACGTCATCCACCTGGCTGCTATGGTGGGAGGGCTTTTCAAGAACATGAAGTACAACCTGGACTTTTGGGTATGAAGAAGGTCCCTCCTTGTTGTCTTTGCTGATCATAAACCTATAAGTCCAGTGTTAAGATTTGTTCTCATGATGCCGCCGATGTTTCTGTCTCCTCCAGAGAAACAACATCTACATCAATGACAACGTGCTGCAGGCAGCACATGAAGTGGGCACAGTCAAGGTGGTTTCCTGTTTGTCCACCTGCATTTTTCCAGATAAAACAACGTATCCCATCGATGAGACGATGGTAAAACACACGTGTGTGCTCCGCTTCATATTATCTGCATGAATCGGTAAATTCATAAACAGACACTAACTTTTCTTTTATTGTCTTTGCATTAGATCCACAATGGCCCACCTCATGAGTCCAACTTTGGTTATGCCTACGCGAAAAGGATGATTGATGTTCACAACAGGTAAGCTGCCATGTTGCAGGATTTAATTATTTATACATGAATAGATACAGAAATATAGAGTTGTTTGGAATATTGCTCTTGGTGTGTTTTACAGGGCTTATTTCCAGCAGCACGGACGTTGCTATACAGCTGTTATTCCCACAAATGTGTTTGGCCCTCATGACAACTTCAGCATAGAGGATGGCCATGTGCTGCCGGGCCTCATACATAAAGCATACATTGCTCAAAGTATGTCAGTCTGGGAGTCGTAACACGGCTCCGCTTTATCAGTTTTAAAGAGAATGAATGATGATGTGTCCGTTGGGTGAATGGTAATCTATATCTGATTTTTTTCTTCACAAAAAAAGCTTGTATAAAGCGCTTCTGTCCAGGTGTAATATCCAGATGTCTCCAAATAATTGACTCTTTATAAAGCTGCATCTTATTTTGTCGGTTAGAGGAGGGGAAACCGCTCACGGTCTGGGGGTCTGGCACGCCCAGACGGCAGTTCATCTACTCCTTGGACCTGGCTCGTCTCTTCCTGTGGGTCCTGAGGGAGTATTCTGAGGTTGATCCAATCATCCTGTCTGGTGAGTCCTCATGCAGAATAATGCATGTTTTTAGTGGTTTACGGGGAGATTTAATGTCAGTGCTGTGCTGTTTGGTTCCAGTGGGTGAGGAAGATGAAGTGTCCATCAAAGAAGCTGCAGATGCGGTTGTGGAATCACTCGGCTTTAAAGGAGAAGTAGTTGTATCCTTTGAATGATGCCGATTATCCATGATATCTACATTGTCAGGCTTATTTTCCATGCACATGTTTCAGATTTCAGACTTGCGATAGATGATGTCATCCTTCAGGGTGCATAATTGATGATTTAGTTTTTTTCTCTTCAGTATAAACATGTGGAAGTCAAGTAATTCGTTAGCAACAACTGTTTCTTAGGAAGCTTTTGTCTTCTAGTTCCATTTCAATAGATTTCAGAACTTTAGTTGTGATTCGCTAAATAGCATTCACTGGTTAATTTGACAACTTGGTTAAGTTTTTTCTTGACTCTCTGCTATTCAGTATGACACCAGTAAAGCAGACGGCCAGTTCAAGAAAACAGCCAGCAATGCAAAGCTGCAGCGCTACCTGCCAGACTTCAAATTCACACCCTTCAAACAAGGTGGGGCGGTCGCTTGTGTAAAAATGTACATTTAATGCACAAGTCGCCTCATTTTCACAGACATTCTTCTTCTCACTCGCAGCTTTAAAAGAAACCTGCGATTGGTTTGTCGCCAACTATGACAGCGCTCGGAAGTAAAACATCAGATGAAGCAGTTGGTAACAAGTCTGTCCGTCCAGTTCTGTTCGAATTTGATGGTGCAAACAGGAAGAGGGACCTGGAGAGAAAACGTTGTTCATCCCCACAGCAGTGGGATGATGATGAAAGATGGCAGTTTGATGCTCAGTCACTCGGTGATTAAACTGTTACAATGCAATCAAGCTTGCTGGACCATTTCAGTCCCATTTCTGTTTTGGTTTATCTGGGGACTTAAATTTTACTTTTCTATGTGAAATCACTTAAACTAGTAAACGTTTGTCTTAAAATCCAGGTGGTGGCACAACTAGTAGTCCAGCAATCACTGTCCTTTTAAATCAGTTAAAGGTTTTCTTGAATAATTTAAGGGTTTAGGATTTGTACATTTAAATAGCAGGACATACACTACTCATAGAAACTTAGGGAGGTTTAAATTTTTGTTTGAAATTTAAAGAAAATGTAAGTTTTACACATATGAATGAGGGGTATCAACTTGTTTCACAATGGTAATTTCTACATCTCAGTTTATTGAATTAAAAGCAAACAGTGGGTTTAACATGTTTGTCAAGAACTTATCATGGATTTAGTGTCATGTTGCTCTGATATTAAATGCCAGAAGATTTAGGGCTCAGTTCATGGTTCAGGCACTTGTTCTTGTTCGAATTGTCAGAACAGTGTGTTCTGTAATCAATAAACACTGAACAATTTCACAGCTAAGTTACCTGTGAAGGTTATAGTACATTCTGCCACCATGCAAAAAGCCAAATATCTTATTTTGGTGAACAGGTTATATGTGCTGGGGGTTTGGATTTTTTCTAAAAATAATAAAGATTTTATATCTGAAATCCTTTGTCTTGTCTGAATCTTAAGTCCCATTTTGGTTGAGACTTAAATATACAGAACAGCTCCAAAAGTACATTTATTTAAAAATGAACAGATAAAATATGAAAAAACACTTAAAAATATCTACATATGTAACAAACGCTAACATGCTTGATGTTACTAAAGCTGAACGTTTCAGGTCTGAGCATAAGAGGTGTGCCCCCCCTCGTGGACTCTGCAGTACTCCTGTCCTGGGACGGCTCTTTTCTTGCAGGATTTTCCCGTTTTTGTGATCCCGTTACACAGCTGACGTCCTGACAGAGTGCTGCAACAGCAGAAACATGGATTTTTTTATTTTATTTTTTTAAACACAGATTCCTCCGTTTTCTCTGATGTCAAATAGAATCTAAAACACAAACCTGGTGCTGGCCAGCGATGGGGTGGGACTCCCACTTCTTGAGTCATTTCCAAACTCACGAGAGTCATTTGCTGCATCAAAAATTCGCCCCAGGTTTTTTAGTGGGATGTCATCTGTCAAAGCCTGAAAGTGCACATAAAAAACGGTACAAGCATTTTTCCCCTTTCTGCACATTAAATAAAAGGACATTCAGTAGATTTCCTCACCGCTGAAAGAAGTGGCTGTGGGGCAAATCTGGGAGTCGAGTGATTCTGTGCCCCGGTTATCGGCGTAAACCTGGACTCCAGCACTGGCTTCCTATGAGGAGGAGACACTGCTGATATGCAGAGGTTACCTGCAGAAAAACAGAAGAAATGGGAATGGTATTAATGTGTCTGTATGAATGAAATACAGAATGAAAATCTTACCTGATAAGAAGCTGTCCTGATTCAGCAGGTCCTCCTCCATGATGTCCTTCTCATTTCTAAAGGACAAGAGAAAACAACATTAGGACAGCATAGAGTACATGGAATAAGTGACAGCACAGCTCTCTGCTCGTGTATCTGAAGTCCTGGAACAGCTATCCTTTACATCTAAGTACCTGAAGTCACCACCAAACTAAAATCATGGACACAAGGTCGGAACCTCCATTAGTAGAGTAAATGTGGACACACTTACAGTAGAGGAGGGTTTCATGACAAAATACCACACTTCACCAAAAATAAAGATTGCAGTTATAGGAAACCACAACTCAATCTGTAAATCATGATCATTTAATAATAACTCAAATTTCTACAGTGCCTTTAAAAAGGAACCCAAGGTCGCTTTACAAAATAACAGACAAAACAACAAAGAGGGGACCAGTTAGTTAGGAAAGGCAGGGAGAAAAGGTGGGTTTTGAGTTGTTCTTGAAAACTGGAGAGAGCTTCAGAGGGTGAGGGCAGACATGCTGGAGGCTCCATCGCTGAAGGTCTTCATCTTACTTTCACTGTCATTTTTTTTCCTTCTAATCTTGCAGCTTAAAATGCAACACTTTCCCTCTGGGAGTAATAAACTCTTTATGAATCTGAAGTCAAATATTGCCTCTTAAAATGTGAAATTAAATAAAACTTTGAGATGTATAGAGTAAAATATGTCACTAATCCAGATTATTCAGCTTCATACAAGTTGCTGTACTTTGGTGTAGAAGTGTTTCAGATAAAGTAGACGTTTTTATTTGACTTATACATTCAATATTAAACAAATGTGTTGTTAGTTCAGCTTTTCTCCCTCTTTTAACATAAGCTTTAGACTTTAAATTCAACTTTAGCATAACCATGAGGCAACCAAAGCCAAACAGGAAGCACTCTGGAGACTCACCTCTGTGGTGTAGAAGATGGCGGATATGTTTGGTTTGGAAACACCGACTCCTTCTGTGGCTCCACGATGTTGCATGGCGCGAGAGGTAGCGGCACAGTCCGCTTTTCCCCAGCCTGCAGGCACGCCCACAGCCGATTCACAAACCAGTGACCTGCAGACAGAAAACAATGCTGGCACAGGCGCATACTGGAAACGTTCTGCTCTTCTTGTGGGCTGCCGGATGCTTGTACCCAGAGACAGAGTGAGCAGCAGCAGGCTGAGGCTGCTGAGATCCAGAGCTGGCTGCTGGTTGAGCTCAGCCACCGCGTTCAGGGGAACCGTGAGCAGGAGCATGGCTCGGGAGAAACCCGGACAACGGAGGAATGTCAGCATGACTGCGCACAGTACGAAGTAGCCGGTGTGGGCAATGCAGGTCCACATGGCTGTCAGACTCAAACCTGCAAGTAGAACAAAAAAAGAGTCAAAAACAGTTCCCAAAATCCTGTTGCCACGATTTAATGAACCAAACAAGCTTATGAAAGACAAATCTATAAATGTGGGAACATTCCACCACGTCTCACCAGCCCAGCCGAGGTAGCCCTGGATCATGTGCAGCCTGTCCTCTATCCGGCCCTGCATGCTGTCCAGGTAGTGCAGCATGGCTCCCAGCGTGCTGTTCATGCGCTCCAGTTTGCTCATCAGGTCTGTGTAGTAGTGCGAGGTCTGCTCCTGGTACAGCAGGAACTCTGACATGCTGTGGTCTGTTCGCATACAGGGAAGAGGAGGAAAATAAATAAATAAATCAAGTAATGGCAACAGAGGAATTACATCAATTACAAATGGGAAAAGCAAACAAACTATTGACCAATTTTTTGGTAGATGTCCTGAGCTTGGTGTCTGACATCCGTGAGGTCCTTGACAATGCTCTTGTGGTTGTCCTGCACCTCTGAGCTTTGGACCTGCAGATGTTCACTCACATTTTCTGAAAAACAGAAGATAAACAGCTGGTGATATTTTATTTCAAATAAATATGGGCTCTACATGAGCATTTCGATAATGATCAACATTGGAGAAATATCCTCCAATCATCCACGTACCCTCAGGAACATCAGCTGGTGCTGCCATGTTCTCCTTGCAGTTCTAACATGGTGGGATGAGGCATTAAATTTCAAAAGGAGGGGCGTCAACTCTACCATTTAACATCTCATTTCTTCTGAGAACTTCTTGCTCATCTGAACATTTTATTCATTCTTCAGCTCTTTAAACAGATGCAGAACTTGTTTGTTGTTGTTCGTAACTTTGAGGCTTTGACACATGAGTAAACATTAAAGAGCTTTCCGATAATGCTAGTTCGGTAAAAATGGTTCTACTATTACGACCCATGGAATAAGAATACAATCACTTTAGTTTAAATGGGAATCTGTGGTTTTTTATGCTTTCTGTTGCTTATTAGGGGGGAAAAGGGAAATCTGGGCTTCTGTGCTGAAGCTGCTTCTCCCACAAGCAGACATTAAATAAGTGAAGAAAATGGATGTTTAGCAGTCTTATGCATTTTATACACGACTTTGTCCTACAATCAGTTTTACATAAAATGCCAAATACAAATAAAGTCTGATGATTTTAATAAAAATAATAAGATCTCTATGAACAATAATAAATTCTAATCTGTTCCATCTTTTTTAGGTCTGCCATTAATAAAAAGATGCATTAAAGTTTGAACTTTAATAGTATATAAATATATTCCTGTAAGCTGTGTCGCTGCCAGACGTGTCCATGACATTTCTGCCTTTTGAAAGGATGCCAACATGTTGTTAGGATGTACTTCTGGGGTTTATTTGTTACATTTGGTTGTTCATTTGGCTGATGATGTAAAGCAGTTCCTGTGGCAATAGTTCAGGCACATAAACATATTTATAGCTTTCCCGATTCCATGATTAAAAACTAGGACAACTTATAATCACTCCTCAGGGAAAATTATTAAAAAACATATATTATTCATAAAGGATATGTTACAGAAACTCACCCATCCTCCTGGTTATGCCCTGGATTAGTTGAGCAACCAGTTCCTGTCCGGAGGCGATGAGGGCTTTTTCCTGACCCAGACGCTCCAGATTCTCCCGAAGCGAGCTCTCCATGTGCTCCTGGCCCTCGTGCAGTTTCCCCTGCTGGGCCTGCAGGCTGCTGTGGCCCTCCAGCAGCTTGTCCAGCGATGCAGCAGTCAGCTCCTTCAGCTCCAGCTGGCCCTCCTGGTTTAAAACGCAGCACAATCCAAGCAGCTGCATCATCTGCTTCAGTTCGGATTCATGCAGTGGGAAGTCAAAATGAGGAAAACTCTACCTTCAGGTGTTTCATTGCATCAAGCTGGCTGGTTGCCGTGGAGATGAGGGCGTTGACTGTGTGCTCTGCTCGACGCCGGAACAGCTGCTGGCGAGTTGCGTAGCACACGGAGCGCGCTCTGTTGCTCACGATGTGGTAAGCATTCCACGTGTCTGAGTCCATGTCGGATGTGCATTCTCTGATGGTCTGAAACAGAAAATCTGGATCTGTAAAACTTCAAACACACTTAGGAAATCAATAAAAACACATTTTACCATTTCCTCTGTACACGGGAAGGTCCGGCGCCCCTCAATCTCTGCCTGGCAGTTGAACAGAACCACTCCAAGCTTTGCAAGATTTTCCTCAGAGAGGCTTTCACAGCTCGACTTTAACTGAGCAATAACCTGTGGAGGCACACGCAGCTGTTAAAATGCCCACACTCTGCCTAATCTGATGTGCAGATATTTGCCGGTATAGTTTCTGAACTCTCTCCATTTATAATCTCAGATTTCTTTGGTCTTAGACAAGAATAAAATACAATAAGTTTCTGTCACAGCTACAAGTAGCCAATGGAACAATGCAATCAAAGGTTTAATCAAACATATAGGTGGATTGTTACATCTTTAAGATGAGCATCAGTCGTTTACCCTGTAATGACAGCTGTCCAACGGGCTGAGCTCCAGCTGCTTCGCTTCAGCCAGAAATTTCTCATCTGCCGTGGCCATCTCAAACTCAGCATCCTTTGCAAGATGTGCAGGGGCAGCAGGTTCAGGTGGAGGAGCCGCTGCTGCAGGTGGCTGCGTCTGTCTCAACCACTCAAACAGCCCGCTGACTGCAGGACAGGCCAGCATGCACACAGTCAGCATGAAGCAGAAGAGCTGGATCAGAGGGGGGGCCATGTCTGCATATGGAAACAAAAACAAATACAAAATGCACCCATGAGGATTTTAAAATTTATCTGAAAACAGCTTAATGCCACATATGCAGTGCTGCAGCTCGTTTATCTAGAATACTTATTATATGTGCCAATTCTTACTCTAATAAAAAGGTATACTATTCGGCTAAGCAATCAAAACTTTGTTAGAAAAAAAGAGATTGAAAAGTCAATTATTTTTCTCCTTTTCAAAAAACTTTTAAAATCCATATAATTTATTTTCAATTAATTGAAACTATGAGCTAAACCTTCCTTACAATACATATCTAAAATACAAAATACGGTTTTTATTAACTAACCTGGGCTGATGTGAGCACACTAAAGTTTTAAAGTGAAGCAATTGGCGCACATTGGTGCAGAAGAGAGAATTTGTTTTATCACTACTGAATTATGCCAATAGGTGGCGACATCAGAGTAATTATGTTGACCAACCATGATGTTTGAATAGATAAAAGCATTTTTTAAATCTGATTTAAGTATAACTATGTCAAGTCTTCCAAAACCGAGGAAGGATCAATAGTTACACACGTGGCAGCGAGATAAAACACATAAACAAACAAAATCAAGCTTTTTTCATTCATTTTTTGAATGAAGACCTCACTGAGGCTTGCCCAGGCATGTCTGCTCTGCAGAAAAAAAAATCCAGAGAGCTCGCAAGCATCACATGCAGCCATGAAATAAAAAACATTAACTTTATTTATAAAATTGGTTAAACGATTAAAAAAAATGTCAGAATACAGATTTATCTCATTATTTCTTCTCACCCCTTAGATAGGGGTTCTGGGTTGACAGAAAATAAAATTAAATGCAAAAAACAACACAGCTAAATTCTTATATACTTAAATATGTCTACAGCGTGTATTACGTACCTGGATGATTTTGCAGAACGGTTTCTGGACAGATTCCCACCGGACCTCCCGCACACAGCTGACTGAAATGACAGCTAAATGTCAGACAAATTTGCGCCCCGTGGAACCAATGAAATTGCTCGCATTCTTTATGGACGAGTTTGGTGTGCGTTTATTTATTTCACGGGACAACCTTAAAAATGGGGCACAAACACATGTGCGGCAAATTATCTGAGAGCAGTGGAATGTGTCCGCCCACCTTTCCAGCTGTACAGAAGACAACAACAAACGCACCTACACGTCTGCGGCGCTGTTTAGTGTGGATGGTCCGGGTGTTACCGACGTATTTGATAGTTAAAATATTAAACTAGAATTTGCCCTTACAAAAACTCCGGACGTCAACACATCTGAAAAAAACAGGTGAATAAAAATACCGGTGTCAACTTTAACCCGTCTATTTCCACTTAATCGCGTGTCATCGCGTTTTCGTCACTCCGTGTTACTTTATGGTTGTCCAGTCAACAAGAACACGTGCATTGTATTTCTAATCTAATCTGCCCTGGATTATTTTCTAGCTATCCTTATCTGGATGCAGCAGCGCTGCTAGTTTTCATCTATTGCAGTTTTATTCGTAGAAAATTTAACCATTTTATTGGAGCAGCTGGCACGCCTGTTGCGAAATAGTGCTGAGATTGCGGCGAACACATGCTTAGCATCGCTCCTAGACATGACATCTCCCAATTAGCAACCTAGCCGATTGAGCTATATATCGGTGGTCCACATTTAGCCGTCAAGCTAACTGGTTGCTTTGCCACAACAATGGAAGACTCTGGTATAAAGAAGCAGAATTGGGACGTAAAGGAAACGGAATTGTTCCTTGAAATCCTCAAAGAGCTGGACATGAAGAAATGCCTGGACGGGAGGAAAGTGAGGAATAACAAACTGTTTAAGGTGGCTCACAGGAGAATGACTGCGGCCGGTTATCACAGATCTGTGGACCAGTTAAAGTTTCGCTGGAAACTTCTAAAAAGTGCTTATTACAAGTTTAAGCGGGAGCCTGACGCACCGGCCCCGACTAAGATACAGGGCTGGTGGCGGTATGAGAAAGCGATGATCGCGATCATGGAGGCCAGACGCCCTCTGGTTGCAGCGGGGGTCAACTCAGACAGGATTGATGAGCAGACAGAAGAGTCGGATGGGGATGCGTCGATGCTGCCCTGGCCGCAGCACTGCCCGGACAATACCAGTCAGAACCTGGATTTAATTGTAGGGGTGATCACCGATTTAGATCACGGATTTAATTTCTCTCGCTGCATGCAGTCATTGTTATGTGTTGTTTACAAAGTGCTGCCCTTAGAGAAACCAGTACAAATACAACAGTCCTGCAGGAGCAGGCAGGAGGAAGTTGGGAGATGAGTAGATCAATACTTTGTTAATCGCATTTTTAATTCTGAAATCTGAAATCAGGGGTTCAAAAGAGCCACTTGTTTATCATTGAAAGATGCAAATAAACAAAACTGGTCCAGATGAATTGGTGTAAAATGTCCATGAAAAACAAGCTACAAAGCAACCATGATGAGATGACAGAGAAAACGGGACAAAATGAGCTGTTAAACATCAACTTTAAGCCAACCACAGATAAAACGACTAGAATTGGATCCTAGACTACCATGACCAACAGTTGCAGTAAGCAAACTCAAGTCAGTTAAAACCACAACTCTGGTAGTCATTCATGCAATTTTCTAAAAAATGTGAGTGATTTTGCCATAAACTGACTAGCAAGATGTAATATGCTAGGTTTTAGAAAAACCGTCTGTGTGAAGATGTAGTCTGACCTCAGCGTCATCAACTGATTCACAGACTATAGTGGTATTTGATTAGATTGTCTCTTGTTGTGTGCTGCTACTCTCCTGCCTTTTTCTGCAGCTGGGTTGGTATAGAGCCGTTTAAACAAGGATTTAGCTTTAGATCCTGCCAGGAAGTGTTTGGCTTTTTTTGTGAGGCACAAACATCGTTTATTTTAGGAAGAGTTTTTTTCAGTGCTGGCACTTTTTCTCAGTTCAAACAAATAAAATGTTTTGGAGACAAAAATAACCTAAAAAGAGAAAGTAAGCAATATAAACAGTTATATAAAAACTGTTTTCAGAAAACCTGAGCATGAAATCTCAATGAGATTTGATATACAGCAGACTGACTGTCTACAGGATTAGTTAACAGTGCAACCAGTTTATCACAGTATTATGCATTTGTCTTATTTTGAGTTGTTTAGACTCAAAAAATTGTAAAAGAAAATATATATATAGTTGTATTAAAACATTATTGACAGGAAATGGATTTACGGGATCTGCGTTGCAAATCTGTATCATTTGAATCTAAAAACCCTGAACGGGTTGTGATGCTGTTGCATGACAATGAGGACAAAGATGGGAAATGAGGCTGTGGTGTTGTTTATGGGGGGAGGGGGAGGAATCTTGGTTACTGACCAACTGTCAATCAGGATTTAAGATATTGTGCCATTTCTTGATTTAACCTGGTTTCAGACTGTAATCAGGTTTAGAATAAAAAATAACCAGTTCAGACCGTTCATCTCACTGGTGCCCTATGGGGGTTGTATGCTTTTTACAGTGTTACTATGGCAACAGGGATAGGAAGGTCTTGATGTTACACAGTAAACTGGTATCGGTATTTACTGAAAAGTTTGTCTGATAGAGCTACTAAGAAGACTTACATGGCTTTCAGATTTTTTAGGTTTTAGGACTATTTTATATTTAAAAGGTGATGAATTTAGCAACATTATAAGCTTGATTTATTAGCCAAATAACCTTTTTTTTTAATCTAAAGAAAGATGTATTAGCAGCTTTGACTGTTACTGTTGATTAATCTCCCGATTACTTTTTTCATTGATGTATTGTTAAGAGGTGGTCAAAAAGTACCATCTTATTTTAAAAGCTGTTACTGTGGAGCAACAGGGGAAAACGTGTCATGGTGGTGGTCTGTCATTCAATGGGCGCTCCCTCCTGAATCACATCTTTGGTGTTTGTTTTACTTTCAGATCAAAATGGACCCCGAAATGGACTCGCAGCTGAAGATCGGCTTCATCGGTGCGGGGAACATGGCTTTCGGCATCGCTAAGGGCATCCTGTCTGGTGAGTGCAGAAGAAGTTAAAAAGCTGGAGCAGAGTTCGGTAGCTGTGGGCGATGCTGAATTTCTTTTATAGATACGATATCAGTAGTGTGTGGCGCTTTTTCTTCAATATCAATTCTGATACAATACTTTTTGGCTTTTTATGGAAATCGCATAATTGAACACTGCACATTTATACATTTTTGCAGGGCAATAAGATAAATACCTGAAAGAATTGCTCTTTAAATTCTAATTAAATAGTTAAAAAATAGATTATGATCAACCAAAACTATGGACTACAAATCAAAACAAAATCAATAACAATTCCCTGAAAACTCATAAAGCCAAATCATGTGACAGGAAGATCTGGAAGTAACATCCCGGGTGTAATTTTCAGACGTAGATTCACTTGTAAATAATATAAAATATATTCACAGTAAAAAAATAGAATAAAATGACTATTTTCCCTTTAATCACATGGCTTTAAGCTAGCTCTTCCAAAAAAAAGCAAATCCTGCTATTGGTTGGTTTTCATCACATTTATTGGCTCTTTTACAACCAAAGTGCTCTGCAAAAAACAAAATATCAATACTATCTTGTTGGAGTCAGTCAATATTGATCCTGCTCGGTGAATTGTTATTGATGCTGGTATCCATCTGCCCGTCTCTTGTTCATGATGTCTGCTTTATGTTGCAGGAAACGTTCTTCCTATCAACGTCAAAGTGAGCGCCCCCTCTGCCAGGAACCTGGGACGCTTCCAGGTATTTTATTTTATTTTTTTATTTGCTCTCCTGTTAGATCTCAGTAAGCTGGGTCAGTTTGCAGGATGGTGAGCAGCAACAACAGGGATCGTGTTACTGTTAGTAAGATCCGGTTCCTTCTGTACACCAGTCCATTGCAAAAGTGACCTCCTGTAGCTATGGAGACATGCAAAATGCTTGTAATTCTTTTTTTATGGTTTGCAGTAATAAGAGCCTAGAGATTAGGGTCACATACTATGAGGCGAGTGTGAGATCTGCTCTGAATAAGATATGTTTGAGAATTTCTCCCAGTGCGAGCTTACATGGCCTGTTATATTGCACTGTTATGTCTTTAATGAGATGTAAGCCAGAGTACAGAAGCAGTGTGTGGAAAAGTTGGTAGCTTGTAAAAGCTCTCTCAGCTGCAGTAAAGTAAAATCATCGTGACGTCTCACTCCGTGGTGGAGGATTTTGGTCCGCCCTTCTTTTATGTGGCTTTTAGTTTTGCTGCATAGGTTAATGCAAAGCTCTGTTAAGATTCCCTCCATGGTATTTCACTCTGGTCAAAGGCTTTGGATCTCTACAACGCCTTGGTTTTTTTTAACTTATTTTTCCAGCTGCAGATCTGCTGCTGTGTTTGGGGTTTTTGTCTTTTTGCATGAGACAGCTTCAGCCGGATGGACTCATATCTGACTCTATAATACTCTGATCTCCAGAGGAGTTCATGGTCCACTCAAGGTGTGCAAGGTGTCAGGGTCGTGTGGCTGCGGAAGAAGCCCAGATCATCATCCTCCACCACTGAGTTTTCCATTCGCTGGGAGGTGTTTGTGCTGTTTGCTGTATTTGGACATCTTCACTTCGGTCTGGTCCATCTGAAGGACATTGTTCCTGAAGTTCTGTGGTCTGTTCAGATGCAGCTTTGCCAATCTCAGCAGCCCGTCCATGTTCCATTTAAGACAGAAGAGAATTTCCCCCTTCAGTCTTTTTCTAACTGGACAGTCATGAACTTCAACATTTAACTTGTTAACTGAGGCCTGGAGAGTCTAAGATGTAGGTCTTTGTTTAATTTATATATTTTTTTTTTTGCACGGTCTGATGTTGAGCTGAGCTTGCTGAGATGTCCATGGGAAGACCGGCAACCATCTTGAATATTTTCCAGTTATGAATAATGTTTCTAACTGCAGTTTTATGGAGTCCAAACAAATAGAAAATGGTCTTTTTACCCGTCTGAGCTTGATGGGCAGCAGCAGTTGCTTCTCTAACATCACTGCAGATGTCTTTCCTCCTATTACACCTGAATCCTGTTGATTAGCTTAGATTGTATTGACTAAGACTAATATCCTTCCACATACAGCTTTTAGATTTAGAAACTAACTTGATAAAACATTAGAAATTGACGACGTTAAAAATGAACTCATGAAGTGAGTTCATTGATGATTCCCGGGAGAAACTGGAGCTGATGCTGATGTTTGTTGGTGGTTTCAGGAGCTGGGTGTAGCTGTCAGTCACTCCAACGTGGAGGTGGTCTGTGGATCAGACGTGGTCTTCATCGCAGTGAAGCCTCACCTGGTTCCGCTTGTTCTCACCGAGATCTCGCAGCACGTCACCGACAGACACGTCATCGTATCGGTTGCAGCGGGAGTAACCTTGGCAACGTTAGAGGAGGTGAGTCGCACAGCCCGTGTACTAAATGTCCATCCGCACGAATGTTTCCATCATGTTTCCTGTTTCTGTTCCAAGCTCCTCCCTGAGAACTCGGTTGCCATCCGGCTGATGCCAAACCTCCCGTGTCTGGTTCAGGAGGGGGCCCTCCTGTTTGCACGGGGATCCCATGCAAAGCAGGAGGACGGCGCTCTGCTCCGGTCCCTGCTGCATCACTGCGGTTTGGTGGAGGAGGGGCCCGAAGCCTGGATTGATATCCACACGGGGCTGAGTGGGAGCGGAGTCGCTTTCGTGAGTTTTCCAAGGATTGTGTGGCTTTTTGAATTTTCCAGGAAATATTTGCAATAATTTCCTGCACTTTGTTTTGA
>JAVQJG010046621.1:0-10250 GCA_036024015.1 Craterocephalus amniculus
AGCTCATAAGCTCTAGCGGGTAGCAGGATATAAATATAAGTTTAAGGACATGCGGTGGTGGCGGTTGCTTGCAACGCCCTGCGGTTAGGCTTGTCAACAGCGCGGTATTGCGATATTGCAGTTATTGCGACAGCCCTACTGTGGACTGTCCATGTGCTGGTTGTCTGCTGCTGTGCCACCTCTATAATGTCCTTTACCATCAGGGTTTTAAGACATTGTCGGTGCGTCCCCTTGGGGAAGCTTAGTCTTCATTCATTCTTCTTCTTGCTCCCTGTCATTCATTGCCGGAGGCACTCTTTTATGATTTCATCTCAGGGGTCTGACTTCTTGATGCAGCTGAAGATGATCCTCGTTTCATTTTGGAAAGTGGCTCTGACGTTTCCTGATCTCCTTTCTTCATAGAGCCTCAGTCGGGTTTCTGTGCTTTCACATCGAGGCGTGCATTGTCTCTTCGGCTCATCTAGTTTATCATAAATGTTCAAACACTTTCAGCCTGAAACTCGTCAGGACACACCAGCACCGCTTTTTGTACTTCTTGTATTATTTCTTACCGATGTCCTTTGACAGCTAAATGACTTAAAAAGAGATGATCAGTAAGTACACATTTAAAGCTGATATCTTCCATTGGTCAGGTTGTAAAGTGTTAGTACATCTCTATATTATGATCAATTAGTGGCTTAGGTGGTACAGCAGGTTATCCAATAACCCAAAGCTGCTTCTTCCCAGTCAATCTGAGGTTGTGACCTTGGGTAAGACACTTAGTTCTAACGCTGCCTCCAGTGTAGACATCCCTGGCATATGAATATTCGTCTGTGGTCATAGAGGGTGTTTGCATGGAGTGGTTGTCGTGATTCAATCAGTCTGCAGGACGCCAGCTGTGCACACATGTAGCTTATCACAATGTGGAGTGAATGAATAATGGATTCACTGCTAAATACATTGGGTGCCTCGAAAAATGCTTTAAAAATTCTTGTCCATTATTATCATTATTATTATTATTATTATTAACAACATGTAACTTTAGATTGCTAACAGTTTCCCATTTGAAGTTCAGGTGAAGCTAACATGTCTGGCATATTTTCAGAAAACAGCTGTCAGACCTGGAAGAAGTAAAATAACAAAAATTAAACAGTGTAGTTCTGAAAATGCAAAAAAATCTTCATTACCTAAAGTAGATTTGACTAAAACAATCACAACAAAAAGTGTCATGGTTCATCGTCTTGATACAAACACAATGTTTCCAATACAACACAAAATCTGTCAGCTATCTTTTCAGAGAAGTTGCCTTTAGGCAGGGAGGAACAAAAGAAATTAAGAACACGTAAAAAAAAGATGTAAATGACACTATAGAGTGTGTAAGACAATGGTTGCTTTGTTTTGCACAAGAACTGGTGGCCATGAAGCATAGAGGTCCCATGGCATCTGGCTTATTCAGACAAAAAAAAAAAAAAATCGCTTAAATGAAAAATCTAAATATTCTATTGCCTTTCTGCCAACAGATCTATTTAAATATCGAAACGGGAACATTGATCAGTGAAAGTGAAAAGCCACCACGCACTTTCATTCCCAGAGGAAATAACCAAACATGGAAAATAATTACTGTGTGTGCGTAGGATGGACAATGGAAACATGCATTTCATTATTTTACATGAAGGGAGTACAGGAAGGAGAAAGAAGTACTTTTTACATTTTATCCATGTAATATAGACCATTTAATCTTTGCATTAGTTCGAGGTCAGTTACTTAGATGAGCCTGGTTTTTGCTCCATACATTTTTACAGTGCATTCATGCTAAAGAGGATCACATCATTTAGCGGGCATTGTGCCAGCTGACACCTGCCTCACATCAAATTGATTTTTACTCCAGCGATGAGGGAATGTTTGGAACAACAAATCCTTCCTGCAGTAGGAAGACTTTTGGTGACATAATGATTTTCTTCTGTGGCTCATAAGCCTGAGAGTTTTGGTCAATACCAATAAAATGTGCGTGTGTTCATGTGCGTTTTTTGGTATGCAAGAATAAATCTTTAGCCCACAGGGTGTAAGCCGCGCCAGCAGCAGCTGTAAAGCTCTGATATGAGGTTGTAAAGGATTCAAGGTGTCAGGCTCCAGGGACACCACTATTTACATGCAGGCAATAGTGCATCAGCTCTGAATAATGCAGCTTAGGTACAGTCTGAAAGCTTTTTATTTGGCTACTCTAAACAATTTTCCTATTCATCAGTGATTTAGGTTATTGGTCCCGATTATTTAGAATAAGCTGAAGGAATTAGACAGTTAAGTTTCTATTCAGAAACTACACCGATTTGCATAATGTTCCAACGCAGGACACGCCTTTTGTTGTTGGTGCCACAATAGGAGCCTAATCAAAAATGTCAGCAGTGATTGAGACAAAAACATATTGCACTTGCAATTATGAACCAGTTGGTATGACAACCGAAGCACAAACATTAATTCATCAGTGAGGAGCTGGGATGGATGACTATATGACCATAAAGATGATTATGTTTATTAGTTGTGTCTCGTTGCGCTGTGTGAAATCGAAGCATATTTATAGCATGCAGCTCTGGAAAATATGCCGTTCATTTGAGGACGTCTACATTAGTCTCTGATATGACAGGGCAACAGGATGCCATCAAATAAAAAGGGCCGCAGATGAGGAACGCGTCTCATATCGGAGACAGCAGCAGCGCTGTCAGCTACGGTGAACATCACAGAGACTGACTCTCTTTACTGTTAGTCACACAGATTGAAGAGGATGGAACCAGAGCAAATTGAGATGGGGGGTGAGGATCTAGAGGTGGGAT
The DNA here is from genome assembly GCA_036024015.1 of Craterocephalus amniculus. Classification (NCBI taxonomy): domain Eukaryota; kingdom Metazoa; phylum Chordata; class Actinopteri; order Atheriniformes; family Atherinidae; genus Craterocephalus; species Craterocephalus amniculus. The sequence goes on from JAVQJG010046621.1 coordinate 2,808, forward strand.
GATGAAAACAGAAGTGATGGATGCTGAGTAAGAGATACAAGTCATGACCAAAAATACATATTTTCTATATTATTTGTGACATTTCTAAACAGCTTTCCCTCAGACAGTGAGGTTCTTTGAAAACATTGCAGACTTCTAACCAAAACCACTATAGTTTAAAGACTTAGTTAACCTTTAAAAAGCAGTGTCTTCTGTACACTCTATAGCTTGTCCTCTAACAAATGTTAAAGCCATGAAACTTAGTAGATGACTCCATTATTGTTATCTTAGTGGACATGAAGCTGACAATGGTCCAGTGGCTGGTGTAAGATACTATTACCTGTAAATAAAACCACTTCCCTTTACTTGTTGTCCTCAGGTCATAGGTAGATGTTGCCTACAAACTAAAAGATTTGTAGCAGTCTAAAGCTATTTACTAAACATTTCACACACTTGTTTCAGGCGTTATGAAGAAAATTTCAGTGTGTCTGAAAGGGGTCAAACCTACTGAATCACAATGTGCAAAAGAACAAATACAAACTAATAACCATATATCTATCAATTACATAAGGAATGTTAATGTAAGAGTCTTATGTTTAGACAGAAATCACAGAATTATGTGGAAAATGTTCTCCTGCCTCCTTTACTCACCCATCAAATCAGCCAGTTTGTCACAAAAGCTGAACTTTTACAGATATTTTACAGAGCATAAACAAGGGAAAGATTTACTGTGGTTTTGTACCCAAACCAACCTTTCTTTAAGAAATAAAAAAATGATTGATGATATTTACTATCTCTGCACGCAGGTAATTAAGTGTATAACGGATCTGGGCACTGCAATCTTGGCACCTGATGAGTTTATGGGAATTTCCTTTCAAAGAGTAAAATTTAGTGAGGACAGTATCTAAATGACTCCTGCAGAGTGATTAACTGAGCCTTGTGCTTGCAGCTCGCCCCCGGCTGTATCATTATTCATGGAAGATAAAAAAGCATGTCTTAAATTTTGTGGCTGACATGGTTGTGACAGTCACTGCATGCAAGATGCAACACCTGCCAGTGTTTGAGGGAAGAAATTCTCCTCTCATGTACATTTATAAAGATGTCAGAAGAAAAACAAAAATATCATAGTATTCCTACTCGGCTGGAGGTTATGTTATTGTAACTAGTTATATCGCAGAGTGTATGCCGCCCTGTCTGTTGATGTAGGCGACTGTGGTGTGATTGTAGGTCCTCACCAACACATGTCTCCCCCTTAACATGCGACTGAAGTGTTGGAGAACCAGGAAGACTGCCTGCAGTCCGACGAGGTTGATGTGACGGTCTTCCCCCCGGAGGCCACACACCACCTATCAGCCTCCCAAGGCAGGTGCCTCCCCACCCCATCTGGGAGGCATCAGTGAACACCGACGTGTATGAGGTCACTCGTGTCCCGGTCAAAAAAATGTTGTGGGGATGTCCAGTATCGCAGGTTACCCTGCACTATCGGAGAGACCGTCAACAGCCGAAACTTCTGCCTCTGTAGGTCAATGCTTTGGCTGGCAGGAGTCCCAGTGGAACCATGGGGTGAGCTGCTGTCATGTGCCCCAGTGCTTGCATAATGGTCAGGGGTGTGACATGTGGACTGTGTTGCAGCCTGAGAATCTCTTGCTGTAGAGCCGTCCGGCTGGACTCTGACAGGGTGGCTCTCAGGCTGACAGAATTGATCGCAATCCCTAAGTACTCAGTACACTGGCTTGGTTGGGGTTAGCTCTTGGTCAGGTGAAGTATCAGCTGAGCTGTTTGAAAAATGGCCCAATGTTTGTACCTGGTCATCACAATGAAGTCGTCCAGTTAAAAGAAGACCCTCATCCCTTGGCTGTGCAGCAATGTAGCGCTGCTTCCACACATTTGCTGAACATACAGGGGGCTAGGGAATAGCCAAATGGGAGCCTATTGTATTTGTAGGCTTTTCCCTGGAATGCAAAACGCAGGAATTTCCTGTGTTTCTGCACCACCTCGACATGAAATTAAGCATCCTTCAAGTTGATGGTTGAGAACCAGTCCAGTTGCCTGGTTGGACAAGTTGATGTTGCTTTAGAGTTAGCATGCGGAACGTCCCTGAATGCACCAAGCTCGTTGTCCGAGCTTTCGGGGCCATTCCTGAACGCAAATCCATTGTCTGAGCCGGCGTGGCGTCACCTGAACGCACCGTTGCCAGCCTGGACTTCACAGTCATGGCATCCCAGCGGCTGCGAGATCCACCCGCGAAAATAACAGCCGGGGAATTAGTGGAGGACTGTTTGACCTTCCTATTGCTGTTTACAAGAGAGACTCATGTTCCGATCGCTAAAACCCTCTCATTGTTAGCCCCGCCGTACTGGCGCGAGCAAATATTGCATTCGCCAGCTCGGCGGTGACCATCCTCACCCATCCGGTGGATAGCATGCTGAGCGTGGAAGTCACGCGGTGTTGGATAGCAATGTGAGGGGTTAACAAGGTGGTGGCTACAAGGGGGAGGGGTGATGTTTCTGCATGCATTGCCAACGGTTGTAGCACTCATACAGAGGGACAGCGGTGCTCTGCCCTGTGGCGACTCCAAATGCGAAGAGACAGCAGAGAGCGTGTTTTGTGAATGTGCTTGTGAAACCGCGACCGGGTAGCCTTTAATCTTTGCCCCTTCAGTGGAGTAACAGGTTCTTCTTAAAACAGTTTCATTCTTCACAGAGAAGTCGACATAAGCAGAACATGAGCAATATGAGCAATGAGGAGGGTCGGCGAGGCAACCTGCCGTCGCCGCTCCCCCTGTTTATTGTCACTTAGGTCGCTATGAGCCCCAAGACAGCTTCGGTCTGGGCCTGCTGTGCGCTAAGGCGCGCTGGGCTCCCATGCAGGGTACTGTTGAGGTCGGTCATCCGGGGGCAGCTGTGGGTCAGCAGGCTGATCCACCTCAGAGAACCCTCTTCGCTGGCGCCGTAGCGTTGCGGTGGAGCAGCTTCTTCTCTGCCTTGTGCTTGGCAGCGGCAGCGAGCGGTAAATGGCGGCTAAGCTGCGCCTTTTCCTCCTCCAGCCTCTTCAGCCGCTACGTCCCAGTGGTGAGTGAGACAAAGGGGCCCCCAGTTGAGACCGGTGCAGCCAGGAGATCTTCTCTGTCTTTTCTGGGGAGGGCGGTGAGACCCAGCCAGACGTGGCGAAAGCCAACGACTGACAGGGACATTACACGCCCAGTGGCAGTAACAACTCCCTGTTGTTCATCTGACTGATGTTGCGACCGAGAAACTCCAATCGTGTCCGGGGAGGTGGGGGCGTTGCGGGTGAGTGAAGTTGCAGCTGCCACGCCCAACACACAGGTTGATACTGCTGCTGCTAATTGTGCGCCCAGCTGTGTCAAAATATTCCAGTGTGTCCTTATCCTGCGGCAGTGGTGGCAGTGGCTTTCTGTGCCCTGACCAGCCAGCTGAGTGTGGGATAAGGAGCACAGCCAGAGTGTCTTCGAGGGGGTCACACCTGGAAACATGGTTTCCGTTTCGGCCTGCACACGCAAGAAAGATGTCATCCCTGTAACAGTCGCCTTGGTTCTAAGGGGCTTCTGCCAAGAAGCCTTCACGCACTGACAGATGTTGGGCATCGCTGGGGAGATGAAAACCGGTCGGGGTGGTTGAGCCAGGCCGTAAAAACCTTGACAGAGACGGCTCACTGGCTTTGGGGGCTGTGGAGGGGGCAGGGGAAGCCCAGCGCACTCCACTGCTGATGTCAACTTTGGAAAGTCAAGCTCGATTGAAGCGGCGCTGAGCATCACGCAGTCGGTGAGGGAGAGCTCCTCTTCCGCGTCTCACTTGGGCGGCAAGCCTGCAGCTGAGGTCGAAGCAGATCTGGGCAGTGATGCTGCCTGAGACGGTGCAGGGATGATGGACGACCTCATCCATGACCTCGTCTTCGGACTCCTGCTCCTCCTCACTGCTGTCAGTAGACAGAGTGAAGCCGCCTTCACCGCTGATGAAATAGTCAGCTTGCTGCTGGCGGCAGACAAGGGAAATGTCTCGGCAGCTCGGACAGGCCGGGCGCGGATCCAGTCCCACAATGGCGTCCTTCCTCCCGAGACACTCAAAGCAGAGATGATGTGGGTCTGCCGGATGCCATTGGGGCAGGCCGGTCAGGATCTTTGTTCCTGGAGCAGCGACTCCAACCTAGGAGAAGGTGTGTCAATGGGCACTCGTCGACGCTTAAAGAAAAGGAATGAGGGCAGCTGGCAGTGCACCTGCCTTTAACCTGCTAAGTGGCGGGCAAGGGTAGACACTGGCCAGCTACGTACAGGCAAATTTTCAGTGGGCCATTGCGTGTACGCGATTGGATGAGAGGTGTACCCATAGAGTCCAGTAGAGGGCGAAGCCTGTGTGAGATATAACTAGGAATCATCTGGCACTGACTGCACCAAAACATTCTGCAATCTTGGTCTGTGTAGTCGCAGGGAATTTAGATTTTTGATTGACACAAAAAAAATAAATAAAAGTTTTAGTTTCCTAAAACAACATAAAAAGTCAAGTAATTAGCCATTGCCCGTAACCTGGTTTGTGTCTACAGTAGAGTGAAAATAAACAGTAATTTTGTTTTCCTCCAAAGTCACACGCTCTGTGTGCACAGTGCTGATGAAACTTCCAAAATAGTGTTGAACTCATTACATCATCATGGTGAATACATCCAGAGTGGAACATTTTTTGATTACTTAATGGGGCCCATTTCTTTTACAAGTAGAAAATAAATAGATGCTTACCAGCACAAACAGTTTTTATAAAGCTAATTTATATTAAAATAGAAGATCTGAATGAAACGAAATGATGAAACATTTAGTCGGGAGAGTCTGTGATTTTAGGAAGCTGAATCTTTGAAAAGAGCCTGACCGCCAATCACAATGAGTCAGGCTAATTACTACATTTTCAATGAAAGTTGTTCCATTACGTATTATCATTGTAACTTCAGCATACGTGGTGTTGGTCATGAGCTCTGAAAGGTAAAATAAATTGAAATGAAGGGAGACGTGTATAAAGAAAATCTTCAAATCTTGCTCATGAAGTAAACGACTAGTTAGTAACAGATAAGTTTGTTCTTTGCTGTAAAAAGTGACCATTGAGAGAATATTGTTGTTCAGTATTTTAATGAAAAACAATATAAAATGGGTTAATTTGAATTTACAATCTGAATTATTTTCCCTGAAAATAATTTTGGCGTGTAGAAAAAATCTGATTGGCCAGTAAAAAACTTTTCCTCAATCTAAACAAACATCCAGTGGCCTATAGTACACAGAATCTGTGGATGATGCAGAAGGTGTGGGTTGATTGATGAATAATTCAGCAGTGATGGGGAGTCCATCTGCACTGCATACAGCTGCATTTCCCCTACATCAAATCTGACAAAAATTGTTTTACAGACAATGTGTTTGAGTTCTTAAAAGAGCCAAATAGGAGGCATAATCAGCCTAACTGCTTCACATTGTGCCTTTCAATCACATTTCAAACCACTACATTAGAGTAGCCTAAGAAAAAGACACAGACTTTTGATTGCTTCTGGAATAGATGCAGTAGAACAGACAGAGGCAGAAAGGCGACATGCATAGAAAATAGCAGCGACTGTAACTGTGGTTACTGACGGTAGTAAGAGTGAAAAGCAAAGAAAAGCACAGGAGACAGAATGAGGGACAGCAAAAGACATACAGCATTGGCCACTGTGTCTTCTTCTCTTTATCATCCAGTCACTCTCCAGCCTTCACCCCATGGCTCTGCAGCTAATGGATTCACACTGTGTGCTGGTACAATGTTCTGCTGCAGCCTTCGTGGTACTGGGTTCCACATGTTCACACTTATCTGAGTTAAAGATCAGATGACTGATCTGCAACTGTTACATCCGTTGACATTTTTCCCCAACCACAGAGTCATACTGTAATAATCACTTGTACCACTTGTAACATGTGGACAAAAATGTGGAGCTACCAGACATTGTTAGATGAGTGTAAACCATGCCAAAGCACAGACAGTTTTAAATTTAACTTCTATTCCCAAAATATATTATGTATTAGATGACTGATGAAAGATGTTCTGAGTGAAGGGATCCCTAATGATGGTTAATTTGGGATCCATCTTGCCTTTTCTCTGAACTCTCTCCAGTCAGCAAAAGTCAGTCCGATGCTCATTTTAAATCTTGCCCAGCCCCTTTATCTGTCTTTTCTTCCAGTTGTGTTCTCTTGGGTTTCTTTGCTGAATCATGGTGTGCATTCAGAAAAGCCAGCCTGACACTATCCAGTTGTTAGTATGTGACAGAGTGCCAGAAAGTGAAATCCTGCTGAAAAGTGATGTGCTGACAGGAAAAAAAGAGTTGTGAAGAGCAGTTTCTCAGCTTCATGAATGTACATAATAGATGTCCCTGTAGCATCAAAATGAGTCAGATGCAGAAAAAGAGTCAGAAAGTTATGTACAGTAGCGTTACTTATTGAGCCGTCTGTCAGAACCTGAGGAGCTATATAGTTAAAAGTTAAACTCATCACAAGCTTTGAATGGCATTGCTAGTTTCATTTATCGTCAACCATCACACCTATTACAATGCCAAAGGATAGTCTTTTACAATCCATCAAAAATTATTTGTTGAGGCTGAAAGCTCATATTTTTACATTATCCAAGGCTTTGGATCCAAAGTTTTCCTTTTTCTTTTATCTTTTGTTTAAGTATGTGAGTTTCCAAGGCTCTAAATACCCCCCCCCCCAGAATAACATTCTGGTTATTTGTCCTGAAAGTGCTATCATTGCCTTTCCCATTAACATTATTCCATGATTTATCATACTTCTGTTGGTAATATGTTTATCTTAGTATCTGCGGTTAGATGGTGTAACAATAAGGGTTAGAAAAAAAAGGAGGTAGAGAATACAAACATCTAAGTAATGTTGGGTGTAAACCTAAGTTTAAAGTAATTAAAAAAACAATTTAAAGAAACAGGAATGATAAATGGTAACTTAAGGAATAGGTTAGCTACATCAGCTGGTGAAACTGTTTAAATCCTCCATCCTGTGGACAAAATATGAAAAGATGCTAAAATGGAAAAGTTAAGGACAAATCAATCAATCAATCAATCAATCAAACTTTATTTATAAAGGGCCTTTCAAACAAAATGTGGCTCAAAGCGCCTTACATTTAAAAATATTCCCGTCCATTCACCCCACCCCCCACTCCACAATTAACCAACATTTACCATACCCCCCCTACACACACACACACACACACACAAACTAACACACACACACCTTCAGTTTAGGATAAATCAAAGTACATGGCGCTGGGTGCAGATGGACAAGTGAGGAGACCTCATCAGAAGAGGAACCATCTGTACCAAGGGCGGGACACCAGCCGCAGCTGCACGGGCACAAGAGCATAGCGGCCCAGGGAGACCTGGCTGAAACACCAGCCCCCACCACCAATCAGCAACAGCCGGACACCACCCCCAACA